>OX465113.1:1828263-2052113 GCA_949987565.1 Luidia sarsii
GTGCCCAGAGCTGCTATTGCGCAGACTGTTTTCATCATCTGAAATCTCAGAAGTGAGGAGAACCTAAACGTTTCGACCCAAGCGAGACCCTTCTCAAAGGGAGAACACTGAAATGGAAGGATGGTGTGCGATCCCCATAGGTATCTACAAAGGCGCCAAAGGCGAACATTATCCCGCCCATCCCAGAGAGTTTACCATTTGGGGTGAATATCTACAGCTCGGATGGAAGAGCACTGGTAAGTTAAACCAGTGACTCGGGTTCCCATCCCGTTCCAGCCCAATTTCCTTAGCTCCCCAATCAATGATTTCATTCAGGGCCTACATACTGTCTTCATGATATCCTGGTCTCTTTCTTGTGTCTTGTACCAAGCCTATTCAGACCGTGTTTAGTGTCTTTAGTGGTAAGGATTTCAATGCTAATGAAAGGGTAATAATTATTATGAAGTTAATACAACAAAGCTGTTGCAAACTGCTCACTGACTAAAATGGCCAGCAATGCAAAAATCTCAAAAAAGTTAGAGGGCCTGACGTTTCGATCCTAGCAGGACTTTGCCTTCGAAGCTTTTGAGAAAGGTCCTGCAAGGATCGAAACGTCAGACCCTCTAACTTTTGAGAAAGGGTAATATGTATACAACATGTTGCAAACCGCTTACTGGCTACAATGGCCCACATGCAAACATAAACAAATTAGGAGGGCCTGACGTTTCGATCCTAACAGGACCTTTCTCAAATGTTGATAATTATAAGGGGTTAAAAGGACAGCATTGGCGGGAACAATCCCAGAAAGGCGAAGTGGCGGAAGACAACGCCTAACATAACTATCTGCATAGCCTTATCACACGGGCCACAGACAGCTATAGATCAATGCAGACGTGGCAGCATCTGATGGTGATGATTTTTTTTTATTTATTTTTTTACCAAAGATCCTATAGCGCGCGAAGCGCGCAAAATAGCCTACTCTGTGAAAAAAGGTGGCACCGGAAGTGAAGCTGGAAAGTTAGAAACAGTGACAAAGATACAACAATTGGATGCCTGAACAGAATATGATAACATTTTGATGTGATGCGACCACGAAATGGAGAGAATGTGTGCGACTTTGCTTACTAAAATGGCGCCCAGTGCGTACTTCACCCGGATGCGTGTGGTCTCGCTAGAGTAGGCTATCTTGCGCGCTCCGCGAGCAATGTGATCTTAGGTTTTTTTTACCGGTTTATGTTTTCTTTTCTTTTTATAGTTTAGTTTCCAAATGGGTTCTGGTCCACCGGGCCTGTCAGTGCTGACCGTTTGATCGGCGTCCTTGGGCGTGTGATTTGACTGCACGTTTGCTGGTATATACGGGCATCCTTCGCCTGATTAGTGCCGGTCCCAAGGCGTGTTTTGTTAAGGGACGTCCTACCGGTAGCATTTATTTACTATCGTAAAAGGCCCGGGTTAGCTTTGTAAGTGCAGAGCGAGCCATGACTGGCGAAGCATGTAGTTGAGTGTTTGGATCACTTGACACAACCAACAGATTCAAGGATGTTTGAACAATGTGAACAGCAAATGCATATTCATAATGAGGCTATAAACCTGGAGTTATACGATGACACTAACTTCTACGCGATTAATGTCATAGATATCTCTCTGTCATAGCAATGACCTCGCTGTATGACTGGCGACAGAGGCCATTTTGAAACAGATGAAGATTAAAACTCATTTCTTTCTTTCGTTCTATTTCCAAATGGAATTTTGTTTCCATTTTGGCTCTGATCCAAGCATTCTGGTCAGTGGAACCATTACTGCCAAATACGAATGACTATGTAAAGAAAGCTTAACTGTTATCTCCTGTCGAAATGATGATGATTGATTCGTAAACAGAAATTGGTTTGGAATTATTTTGCATTGGAGCGATGGAATGAGGATAGATTATTATTATGTGACCCATCTTCTTGTCCGTGAGAAGAGGCTGAGCAGTTATTGAAAGTGATTGAAGCTGTTATTTCAGTTATACATTCTCATTAAACAAGGAGTGAAAAATTACTGAAACTTGATTGAAATACTGCCAAGGTTAAAGAGAGGGGGGCAGATGGAAAGGCATAGATAGGGAGAGAGGTGGAGAGAGGAGAGAGAGTGGAGAGTGAGAGAGATAGAGAGAGGAAGAGAGAGGGGTGGACAGAGGGGAAGGAATGGAGAGGGAGGGGAGGGAGACAGAAAGAGAGAGAGAGAGGAAGATAGAGAGGTGGATTGAGTGAGGTAGTGAGGGAGAGAGGTTGAGAGGAAGAGAGAGGTGATGGAGAAAGGGAGGTAGGGAGGGAGAGTGAAAAGAAGAGAGAGGAAAAGTGAGAGTGAGAGAGGAAGAGAGAGAGAGGAAGAGAGAGATGAAGCTTCGAGGGAGGTTGAGGGAGAGAGAGGTGGAGGGAGAGAGGTGGAAGGATAGAGGTGGAAGGAGAGAGGTGGAGGTAGAGAGAGGAACAAAAAGAGATGTACAGAAGCTCTATCATCTGGATTATAATGATACATGTATATATTTTCACACAGGGTCCCTTAAAGCTTGGAAAAATTAAAAGGCCTCGCTTGTTTGATTAGAATAGGTTCAATTAAGTGATGGCCAGTGATATATTCTTGGTTAAAAAAAAAAATTATATGTCACTGGTGTGAAGGGAGATTGCGTATGGTCATTGCAGATGTCCGAAATTGACGGATTCCACGATATCACCCCAAAACCTTGGTCTTTTCTTGGTTCTTTAAAACAAAAGTGTGGACCCACTCTTATCGAGAAAAAAAACATCACGAGATAGTAGCCTGTTCACTTGCCAGTGAAGTATAAAACGATCCTGCCGTCGATAGTGCTGAATCGGTGAATGTGTAATAGTATTCGAGCCCCCGAGAATAGACGTGGGAAGATGAGAAATGCATATAGGTATGGGAGAGCGAGTTATGAGTGGACATTAGTCGCAGAGAGCAGTTACGAGTACATACCAAACACTGGTGCAAGTCAGAAGACTGTCTCCGCAAGTGCTGAGAATGTTAAATAATTAAGAACGTGTCTAGACTAGCTGGCCACGGGGAAAGACGCCTAATATTCAAAGTGGACCAGAGTCCCCAAGACACTTCCAAGTCATCTATGAGTCGTTGTCCTTAAAGCCCCTACACACCATTGGTGAAGGTCTTAGAAACGCGTCCATACTTTGTCTAATCCAGCATTGTGCGTGGAATAACACGCCTGTGAAAGTTTCAGCTCAATCCGTAAACCGTGTCGCGAGAAAATGGCGAAAAACTGGCCTCATTTTGGTCATCAAACGGTGTCAGCTTCCAGGATCGTAAAATGCACCTAGCAGAATTTTCAATAGTGCCACCGTCCGTTTATACCGAAAAATTGCGAGTAAATCTCCAAACAGTCATCGGTATTTTGCAAATGGACCATGTTGTGATATTGAAAAAAGGGCTAACTATATCCAGACAATAGAGGCTGTATGCATGGATTTTTCCGAAAGTCATTTTAAAATAACCGTTGGAAATTCATACAAAATACCACTTTACATGAAAATGGCAGCATTCCAAGCGCTGAAACTTCACAGCATTTCTGATACTGGTATTTACTTCCACTTGAGTAAGTTTCTTGAAACAAAATTTGTCGAGTCGAAATTTGGATTTGTGCAAAATGGTGTGTAGAGGCTTTAAGATACCCCCCCCAAAAAAAAAAATGGTGTCGGATTTAATAGTTGGAATCAAGTGACCCAGAAACAATCTAGAAACAAAAAGAGTCTCGACCTTCATAATAAAATCACTAAAGCCGAACATTTTGTTTTGTATATCATCATTCTTCGTTCAGCGCTGCATTAAGGTTGAAGGCTATTCCCGTTTGAAAGGCCCAATACAACATTGGTAAAGGTCAAAAGATTGCCACAGTTTGTGTGTTAAACCATTAAACATCCCAAAAAAGCAATCCTGCGAAGGTTTCAGCTCAAATGGTGATCTGAGAAAGTAGAAAAAGGTACAAAAACCGTCACGGTTTTTGCACCATTCTGTAGTGTAAGAAATAGTTTATGACTTGCGAGTAATAAATTAATTGTCGATGTTTCAGTGAAGATTTCTAGGGAAGTACAGCATCCCAGACCGTAAGATTTCAACATGAGGATTCTATCATGACCATGTACAAACTGTGTAAATTAGAAGTAAATTTGTGGACATTGATGTTTTCCGATCTTCCCAATGTTGTATTGGGCCTTTAATGCCTCTCTGTGTCAACGAAAGGTTTACATTGAACTGAGGGTTTACATCCAGACATGAACGAATCTAAAAAACTGACGTGGTATAGCAAAAAATAACCAAAAATAACAAGGGAGGACTCACATGAAATTCATGCAAATCATATACAGGGGATTATCATGGGGGAATAGTGCACGACGAACTGTTGATTTGAAAACGGCCCAAGCTTTCCGCACAACATGCAGACAAAACTAATACTCGGCGAGAAAGATACAACCAAATATCTCTTTGGAGGATAGGGTGGCATTTCAAATTACATTAGCTCCTACCATTAATGAAATCCGCAGTTTATGTCATGGGTTTCATTCCACTCCCCAATGAACAAAAATTGTTTCCAAATCCTATACACTTTCGCCAAAGCGCATGAAATTACACAAGTGCCACAGGCACTTTGGATATTCCTCTTGTTTTTTTTGGTCATTCTGGAGATGACGAATTTTGCAGGGCTCTTATTGTCGATAACGACGCGATGAGTTTTCTAACAGTATAGGGAAGACAGTTCGGCTGCGGCGTGTGCGGGTGCTAGGGGGCATTCTCATCTTCTCTCACGTGGAATGGGGGAATGTTCGAATGTCTCCAAGCGTCTGCAGAGACGGGAGTGATAAGATTCTGAAACTGCGCGGCGGACGTTAACGCGCGAGTGCGAGGTTTGCGGGCACGCCGTAAGGATTGCCTCTTTCACGGCGGGGTCTGCCTGGTCCCGACCAGAGACGGCGAGCGGTGCGCGAGTCAGGGCCACATCTCGTCTAGGAGGAGAATTGGCGATACCGTCTATAGAGGTTTTTTGTTTCCACATGACGTCACCTGGTCCCCCAAAGGCTAAAATTAGGAGCGTCCAAGTGCGCGGAAGCGCATGTAAATATCGAATCTGAAGCCGTTTTCGAAATGAAGGCTTAGGCTCGGGCTTAGGCTTCGGTCATATTTTATCTTACTCGTTATAATATCGCAGGCATCTGAAAACAAGCGTTTGGCCCAAGTTTCGTGGGGAATACCCCGTACCTATATCAAGCCAAACAAAGCTTCAAATTCGGAAACAAACCACAACCTGGATTTTCAGGTTGAGTCAGACGGAGACGAAGCCCGAGCCCGAGCCTAAGCCCTCAATTTCGAAAACGGCCTATGCATTTCCATTGCACATTTTCATGACTCAAAGGCGCGCGCGTTCCAAGTACATCCGCGTGAATATTGAACGCTGACCGGCGAAAAGCATGCGACTGCGAAAAAACCCCACCCAAACCCTCTCTGTACCTGGCAGTGAGACTTTCCTGTTGCATGCGTCCTCGTCGTACTCGCTGACCGTCAGCTGTTCCCGGGGCGAGCCGGCGGGCTTGTCCGGCTCGCCGTTCAGGACCACGTTGGCCGTGGTCAGCAGGGTCTGCGTGGAGTCCGTGCTGGCCTGGGCCTGCTTGCCCTCCACCCAGTAGGTTATCATGATCCCCTTGCCCTGCACACACAGAAACAAGAACCAAGCCCAATCAAAGAGAAAGCCAGGAATTCTCTGGAAATCACACGGTGGCATCTCTGTCCACGAGGGCTTGTCTCCCCTAGTCGACATGAAGTTAAGCACTGCAGTAAGCACTGCAAAATGTAAGCAAAATGTTGGTGAAATTTGCCCCAGGGTTCGAATCCCGCCCCAGCTAGCTACCTGTATTGCTCAAGAGGTCACCGGGGTAGAAAATCACTGAGCACACAACGCCCTAGCACCACATGCAGGGCGAACCTTGACCGAATGGTCCTTCCTTTGTTTGCACAATCACGCCATCATTACCGCCTCATCTACCATCGACCGAGATGCCCATCACTCCAATTCATTCTGACAGCCCCGGCACCCCCATCCCCCCTCCAGCCAGCCCCGCCGCCGCTACTCGGCCACACCTGTGACAATTCGCACACAGACCCCGGCGCTCGTGTGTTTGAGCAGAAACCGGCCGGTTTCGCTGTTCCTCTCCGCCCTGGCCTTGTTTGATCAGACATTTCGTGCACGTTCGCAGCCCCCCCCCCCCCGCAGCACACGGGGGGGGGGGGCTTGCATTCGGGACCGGGCGCTGTTTGGGAATCGATTTGGGATTCATGCCAACGATTTTCCTCAAACGTTTCAACGCAAAAGCGGGAAGGGAAAAAATAAAACAAACATGTACAAAGTCTATTGGATTTTTCTGATAAGAAAAAGAAGAAGAAGAAGAAGATGAAGAAGAAGAAGAAGAAAACCAAAAAAAATCAGAAAAAAACAATACCCTTTCCGCTTGGCCGAAGCGTGCGGAAAATCTGAAACGTTTTGCCGAGGTATATATACCGTCACGAGCTCCTTGAACCTTTTCAGTTAGACGACATTGCAATACATCGGCGCCCAATGTGTGCTTGTCACACATTTTTGGTACACCAAATAGTTTCAATTCTTATAGCAGAGGATCTGAGGTTGCAGCAAGCCTCTCAAATAAATAAAAAAATCAGATTCAAAACACTGGGTCTTGCCAGAACCGTGCACGCGCGAACACACACTCGAAACCGCCTACTGGCTTATAAATGACAAAAATGCTGATCTTCAGAACGTGGATGGTGGACCTGACATTTCGATCCTAGCTGGACCTCAACCGCCTAGACCTCTCTCTCTCCTTTTGAGAAAATGCTAGGATTGAAACACCAGTCCCTCGAAATTCTTGAGACTCACGGAAGAGATTAGCTAGTTCTGCAGAGATTAGTTGGTTTGGCAGAGATCAGTTACCGGTAGTTCTGCAGAGATGAGTTAGTTCTGCAGATATTAGTTAGTTCCGCCAAGATTAGTTAGTTCCGCCAAGATTAGTTAGTTCTGCAGAGATTAGTTAGTTCTATCTGCAGAGATTAGTTAGTTCTGCAGAGATCATGCAGTTAGTTCTGCAGAGATCAGTTAGTTCTGCCAAGATTAGTTAGTTCTGCAGAGATTAGTTAGTTCTGCAGAGATTAGTTAGTTCTGCAGAGATTAGTTAGTTCTGCAGAGATTAGTTAGTTCTGCAGAGATCAGTTAGTTCTGCAGAGATTAGTTGGTTCTGCAGAGATCAGTTACGGTAGTTCTGCAGAGATCAGTTAGTTCTGCAGAGATTAGTTAGTTCTGCAGAGATTAGTTAGTTCTATCTGCAGAGAATAGTTAGATCTGCAGAGATCATGCAGTTAGTTCTGCAGATATAATTCGGCAAAGTGTCACGGCAAACAATTCCTGGGTTGCCTTCTTCATACCAAACATCCCGAAATCTATCATTGTTACGGTAAAGGTGTTAAAAAATCTCAGAAGATAATCATTGCAACAACATTGCAGTACTGCAGACGTAACCTACTGTGGTAACTTTAACAACTGCCAGATGCTGAAATAGTGGGCACCAAATAGCATGTACATGTACATGTATACGTTCTTGGGATGTTCGAACCCGTGGAGAGAAATACGATCACTTTGCCCCATGACACCACATTCGTAAAACGCCAACCACGACCAGCCTAAAAGGGACAAATCGATGGTGTTGGACATTGTACGACACGGGAGGTGGGTCGATGCCTCTATCAAGACATGGGCGGGGACGGGTACCCCTGTAAGACCAGCGTCTTGAGTGATTCAAGCATGGAGGTATTCAAGTGATACGACGATATAGAGTGAGGGTTCATGAAAACTTAATGGTACAGGCCGGGATAGCGCATGGGTCAAGGCCGGTTCTGTGTGCCGACGGCCAGTGTGCCCGGAAGTACCTCAAATGATGCACGAAGGACGCGTTATACAACAGAGACGGTCGTAATGGGCTTAGCATTATCGTTTGACGCAGGGCGATAATCGTGCCATACGCCACGCCTAAGTGACCGTATAGAAACCATTATGGACGCCTGAGCGGAGCTGAACTCGCTCGATTCGATCGCACTGATCTGCGGCACGCATGCAACTCGGCTCCCCAAAAGCTTTGTTGATTCTGCCGGGAATATAAATACATTCATGAACGGCACCCCGACGGTGAGTTATACGTTGTCAGGGAGCTGAGAACATTCAGAAGGTGAGCAGGCCGCCGTCTTTAACGGTGACGTTTTTTGGGGGTCGGGCTTACCTTCACTGGCATTTCACCGCGTATCGACGTGTCGTATCCCCCGAGCACATCCAGCAGCTTCACGCACGCCTCGCTGGCTTGAATTTTTAAGGCTGTGCAATTTAGGAGATGAAGGAGAGCATTGCGGAATGTTATATGTCAGGTTATGAGAATAAAACCCCGTGGCTGAGTCAGTGGAGAGTGTTGGGTTCAATGAGTAGGGTGTTAGAGCTACACCAATCGTCTGTGGAAATCATTGTTGCCTTTCTCAGGATTTCGGCAGGAAGTTTCCACCCGGCTTGTATCTTTCCCAATCCACAGGATTGGTTAGAATTGTCCCATCCACTAAATTAGTTCATCAAACTTTATTTCAGCCATCGCCTTCATCGTATAGCCTATGGATGGTTAGCAAAGATGAGATTAGAAGGTTTGCATGTTGGAAATACTGTACCATTATGCATGAGGTTTGCGGTGACACCACGTAGGGCCTCAACACCTCTTACCTATAGGCCTATGTGAAGACGTATGGCTCTGAAAAAAGCCATAGGCCTACTTCTTTTCATAAGAGATGATGTACATGGTGTCACCGCAAACCTCATAGCCATTTGCAAAGATGTTGAAAATACCTTTAAAACCACGATACGACAATCAAACGTTACCAAAAGGTATTAAAATAGGTATATTCATAAACCCAGGTAAAATTCATCGCCATTTTCGTAATTAGTTTTCGGCAGTTTTGAAACCATAGTGGTGACCCTATCGTGTTAATACAGGAATATAACAACTATTAAATCGTATGGTTTTGTCCTGCAATGACTAGACTAAAATTAAACCATATCAGTTTCCCACTTGGTTGTACACGTATATAAAACGCTTAGGTGAACAATGGCTTCCAGAATTGAAGAACAAAGGCCAATCAATGGTCCACAGCATCTCACCAGATAACTTATAAATTGTGATGGCAAAATAAAGGATAACAAAGGTTGTTTATTATGTGAGGATGTGATTATGTACTCGGCCTTTGAAGGCTAGAAGACCGGAGCAGGAGATTGTACCAATGACATGGTCAGGTAGACTATTCCACATTCTAACAGCCATGTGGATACAACTTCTATCAAGAGAATTTATTGAACTAACATTGGGCTTCAATTGGCCAATGATGTACCAAGTTATTTTTTCAATTCAAGTCAGTTAATAGTTGAATTGCTTCTGACTGGCGCCCCCACCCAGGCAAAGACTATAGTTGACTATTTAGGAGGCCACCATCTTTATAAGGGCTGGATAGCTCAGACGGAAGAGCACTGGCACGTTAGTCCAGAGGTCTCGGTCCAGTCAAAGATTTCTTTGCCAATTTTTCGAGTTAATATTTTAATAGACGTTGTTTCCAGTGTTGGTTAAAAATTGTCCAATACATTTGTACAGTGCACGATATTATAATGGGATTCCTGCAAGCTCCTCTTTAATGCATCGGCATCAACCACCGGCCCGAGGTATATTGTCCTGTTCGGAATGTCAATTTTGTGCTAACGTCTCCCTGTGATTGTGGTACATGCACGGGTATCACATTTCCACCTTTGAAACGCTCTCGTCGAGTGTGATTAGGGGAATATATATATTCCCTGTGTAATATGAAATACGGCAGCTATATTGACTCGTACGTCGCACACTCAACCAGGTGGAGTCATGAATGACTTTTGAATTATGGTTCAAGTCAAAGTCAAATTCTGGGTGTCATGAAGGGAGCACCGTACGTTCTTGTTTTGGGCGATTGCGGTGAATGGTCGCTTGTACGTTTGCATCCAGCAGATATGGAAGAATGACTCTTCTAATAAAGGGCACACAATCAAATTACTGTAAAAACCGAAACCGTGCAAAAGGAGAACCGACAGATGCGACAGGAAAACATCAGGGGAAAAATTTCAATTAAGGCCTAAAACGCGAGTTTTGCACTCCTAAAACGAATTATTCCCCTGCAAAGCACTCTGGTGGGGAATATTCAAAACCGTATGATTTCAAGTTTGGTTTTTTTATATTAGATTATTAACAGGTGCAAATGCACCTGCTTTGACGGGCTATATTTGGTCGAATGTTCGTGGGCTGGGCCCCGCGTTGAGGGAGAGTGCTCGGCAATATGATTGTTTGGTGAGTGGAAGCGTGAGGAGTATTCGGCAGGCACGGCAATGACTCGACACAATCGACTGCGATCCCAACGGACTCAAACCTATACCCTCTGTTTAATATCGTCCGCGCCTATCGACTTGTATGCGAACAGCTGTGATAGATAGTTAATGTATAAAAATAGGAATAGTTAATGTATAAAAAACGATTCGATGGATCATTACGAAGTGAAGCCATGGAGCAGAAGGTACCGGTTAGCTATCAGTCCGTCATAGGCCGTTTACGAAATGAAGGCTTAGGCTTAGAAACAAGCGCTTGGCCCCAGCTTCGTGGTGAATACACGGTGTACCTATCAAGCCAACAAACCTTCAATAGTCGGCGATAAACCACAACCTGTATGTTCAGGTTTTGTCAGACGGAGACGAGGGCCCGAGCCCAAGCCAGATCCATGGATTCGTAAAGGTCCATAGCCGGCCAGAAAGCCGCACAGCCAGATGGCTGCGCAGATCGGGAAGGAACGGATTCACTTTGTGCCGATAGTGCGCATTTATGCGTTCCAAACGCTAACACATAATTAAGTTTGAGGTTTTTTTTTTTTTAAGTTGGGGCGGGTAATTGGCGAACTAGAAGCGGGAGATGAGGGGGTGGGAAGGGAAGTGGAGGAGGAGGAGGGAGTGGCCAGATTGTACGCAGACTGGGCCCAAAGAACAGTCGTAACCTGAAGGGAAAGTGCAGCAATGTCGCGCTTTCCTCCGAGAGCGAACGTCTCCGGAGTGCTCCCTATAGAATTGGAGTGCAATGTGTCGCTTACCGTGAAGTGTCTCGCTGGGAATCCGATTCGTTTACCGGCTACACGCCAGTATTGGTGCTTACAGGTTAATGCCTGGTTCGAACCGACAAAACATTGGGGCGGTTTTTTTGTTTTTGTTTTTTTTATACAGTTGAACTCATATTATAGTGCATGAATATAGTCCCGATCGACCGATGTCGTGGGTTCTGCGAAGGGAGAGCTCACGGGAGAGCAGAATTGCTTTCGCTCGCGAGGGAGTCAAAGAATTAGGGACTTGATTGTATCCAATCGTTCACATCACCAAAATCGCCTAGCCCATACACTTTGCCGTTGATCCATATCATTAATGGATGGCATATTCAGTAATTGCTACCTTGACAATTCACAAGAGTAAGCCCTATACCCCGTGGGACCTGGGTATCAAAATACATGGGAAGAAATAGAAAGGGTACACACACTTACAATGCGATTTATGAACCCTATCAGACACTGGCATTAATACTGTACTATACAGCGATACATTTTTCATGGCATCAATGCGTGTTGCCACGGCAACGATGTGCCGTGGCTCCGCTACCAGCAGCGCAGTAGGGGCTGCGCTGCGCCGACGGATGACGTCGTGACTGACCTTCTCCCGTAGACTCCATTCGAGACGCCGTGTTGACCGTATCTCCGAACAGGCAGTACCTGGGCATCTTGAGTCCCACCACGCCCGCCACCACGGAACCTGTCGTGAGGGGGTTGGAGGAGGGGGGGGGGCGAGAAAAAGTTGCGGGGCAGTCAGTGAAATGCGATCGTGTAGCGCATTACGTCACTCAGTGGAGTGGGGCTGATTGAGTGGTCGAGTGCGCGTCGGGCTCTAGACTTTTGCGTCGAATTAAGAGCAAGATGTCCAGACCAGCTACCGGGAAGGGGGGGGGTGTGGTGCTTGAGTCTTTCAAGAAGACATGTCGTCCCCAACTGGTCTACACAAGCTATAGGCTCTCCGGACGGTCCGAAATTGCGAAACGGGCGTGGATGAGTTGAGGACTGCCATGTTACATATCTGCTTGCAACGAGGCAAACCCCCTCCCCCTCACAAAAAAATAAAGAAATTGCTTGCGTTGATACGAGATACTGACGAGGGTGAAAGCTCGTCTAATGAGAATCTATAGGCTGGATGACACTTTCACCATCATGGGGTGAACACTTATGAAGCAATAATGGAAGTTGCCTCGTCTCGAACAAAACAAAACAACACACAACTCCTGCCAGCCGTTAATGGAGGATGCTAAGTTCTTCACTTCGTGACTTCTCGTTGGTGATCTATCTTATTCTCCATTCCCAAAAAACGGTCACTACGTACTAAGCGTCAATTAGTGGATTGTACATTCGTGTCATATGCGGTCCAATGGTCACTCTGTACGCGCGTGCGGGTCGCGTTGAAACGTGTTTAAAAGCGTTTACATCTCATTTTCCCACCAACGACTTCAATTGAAAACAAAATGCAATTCATCAGGTCTCGAGTGTGAACGATTTGACAGATTTAAGAAAGCCAAACCCCGAGGGGATGGATTACATTCTACCTACGTTAAACATTAACAGTTCTGATAAGGCATACCAAATCCTGTTGTTGTCCAATACACGTTTGTCCTCCAGAGAATACCAGCTTTAAAAATAAATTTCACCCATGCAGGTATACACGTATTCCCTCAGACTTTTTTTTTTGAAACAGATATCTGTCGGACCCCATCCCCCCCCCAGCCCAGCCGTAGATATGTCACTAGTCGAACGGGTGTTTCGCCAGCCCGCCATTACCTGAATGGATCCCTGCACGTATGCGGAGCTTCACGTTCTGCCGGTGCGGGATTATGAAGGTCTCGCAGACTTGCACCAAGTCTACAGCCATGCTGGCTATCTCGCCCGCGTGGAGTATTCCGTTACGCTTAGGAATGCCCGATACCACCATATCTGCCGAGGAGGACAAACAACAACAAATATTGAGTGTCATAGTCGACCGCGGCTGCCAAGTAACAAACCAAACCAAAACAAAACCACAAACCGGTGCCAGAAGCGTCAAATATCAGAGATTCTTTCAACATCAACATTAAAGAGAGGACCTCTTCATTCTTCTTACCGATTAGTTTCGGAGACTGTAAACTGAGAAAGGGCATATTGCAAGTTCTCTGAAAAGGGTTAGCGATACATAAAATGGAAGAGCCGTTTCGGGGTTCCGATCTTACATGCATCTCCGATGGTCTCGACTTTGTACACGTCATAGGCATCGATGATGGAGTCAAAGGTCACGTAGAGTTTGTTGAGGAGTGCGACGACCTCGTAGGGCGAGCTCCCACTCGATAAACTGGTGAAGCCCACGATGTCGCTGGAAAACACACATGTTCATACGTATTGAGACACACATAGCATAGCACCACTCTGCATGTACTGTCCCTATTCACTTTTTTTCTTTCACAGCTGTACGCAGTTCACTGGAACGGGCTTGGGGGAAGGTTTATTAACATGATATGAAACACACAGGGAGTAGTCATTGGTGTAGCCTGTTTTTATATTTCGCAGGAATTGTGCTAAGTAAAAAAGAAGGAGGTGGAAACGATAATAATGTTAGATGAGATTTTAGGATGTTCATGGTTGAAGAGGCAAGTCGAAGGTTTTTTGTGGTGACACCATGTACAGATATCTCTTGTATGTGTGTGTGGCTCTGAATATGTCTTATCTTGTCTAAGACAAGATTCAGTTGTTACTTTAGATTCAGGAGGAAGCCCGCCCCCAAAAGAGGGCCGGTACATTCCATCAGGATCGGAGCTGCGCCTCCCACTTTGAAGATGCCCAGCCGTTTTTTTTGGCCCCCCACTCCTCCTCCTCCCTCCGAGATCCATCTCGGACCAGACCCCGAGAATGTGAAAACCTTTTCCGGGTGACGAAACCCTTGCGGGGGCCCTCTCAGGAGTCACATTAAATCGCTCGGCCGGTAATTGGACAAGCCGGGCCGCTCCTACAAATGCGTTCTTCACACCCCCCGCGGGTAGGGCGTGGCGATGCCATATAGGTGTAATGGAACGGGACGGTGTAGGGGGGGGGGACCGTACAAGGACCGACTGAAATGACCGGTCGTAAATGGCCGTCCTCCCACGTGCACAGATCCACTATAAAACTCGTCCGCTGAAAACTTAAAAGCATTTCGATATGGTTTCCCTTCATATAAGGTAGATGGTGATGTCCCGCGATATATAAACGTATACGCATGTAAGTCCCATATCAAGCATGCGAGGTATCATTCTGCTATCTTCCTACATTTTCCTCAGCCTCTCAATCAAAGTCTCATAGTCAACGTTTAAAAACAGGGAAAACATAAAACAAAAAGTGCTGGGGTCCCGTGTTGAGAGGCCCTTCTTGATCTCGGAAATTCTTTGCCGTCCACTGCCTTGTTGGCGGCATTATTGGCAGAGCGGTTCAGGTTTCCTCACTGCATGCAGTGTCAAAAGGTGGATCGTGCAGAGGGATCGTCGGGTTTCGCGGGCGCACAGCAGCCACACACTGGCCGAGTGAGACAAACCAGTTGCCCGCAAATTAGTTCTCGGGAAAAGAGGGGATCGGTGTCGATGCTGGGACGACGGATACTGCTGACAAATGACAGATGGGAAGAGTTCGTTCCCCAAAATGCGATGAACTCAATTTGCACGGCTTGCTACTGTGGCGTATAATGCACGCCTGTGTTTCACCGCATAGGATACAAACCAAAGAGCGCGCCATTTAAGGCAACGTGTGCATGGAATTAACCAACGAATCCAAGGATTGGTAACTCGCGTGGTATACATATAGGGTGGGGTTTTTACATAAAGAAGTCAACGATTATCAGCCGTGAAGAGACGACTTTTGAATCATTTTACTCTGCGAACGAATACAAACGTAAGACTGATTCTTGTATCTCCGGCTTGCTGGCTCCTAATCACAGATGGCCAGAGATAAGACCATCAACCAGTCAACATATCCTAGACATTTGGGAAGACCTCCGCTTGTCGAGCAAAAAAAGAAGAAGATAAATCTTCAAATTGAATCCCGCCCCTCAAAAAAACCCCTCAAACTGACCTGACACCGGCGTAAATTACGAGGGTAACGTACGTGGGCGATTCCCGGCGGGCTATCACTTTATACGAGGAGGTTTTTAAGGATTTTCTCCGGAGCAACTAATAGATTAGACCACGTGTTGTCCGGGCGATGTGTGTCCGGGCCGGGCGAGCCGAGTGTCCCCTGTGCGTCACCCGCGCGTATCCATCAACATATATCTCCCAGCTTCAATCGAGGAATCTATCATTCAGGTCATCCAAAGCGGCTCGCACTGCCTAACCGACGTGGTCACGATCTGCCTAAGACTATACACACCGGCTTTAGACAGGCTTGTTTGGTACGGCAAGAAAGGGCGAGGTTTCACACCGGGTGATGTTAGAGAGTCTATACCATTGAATCCTTGTTTTGCCTTTTATAACCTTTATACCTCCAGGGACTTCCTGATTGTTCAAAAGATACAACGCTACATTTCTACTCGCTTTCCCCCCAAGAGTGGCTTACATCAAACAAAAAACTACTGCCTTTCCATCTATATTTGCATCTATTCCTGGGTTATACGGCGATAGAGAGAGTTTGCTGGGCATTTCCTGATACCGTGTATAAGCCGTGGTTCCCCCGTCCCCTCGGCTAAGCTCATGTACGCGATACCAATCTACATCTGATGGTACACAACTTGTCCGTACCTGAAAAAGATCGTGCAGCTCTCGAACGCCTCCGCCTTGCTGGCTATGCCCTGTCTCAGGTTGTCGGCCACGGGCTTGGGAAGCATACCTGGGAGGGAGGGAGACAGGGAACAAGACCTGTATTAACGCTCTATATAATACCGCCTGGTGTCCCCATGCTTGCCGACCCGTACCGAGCTGGATTCGTTTCTCGTATAGGGAAGGACATGTCGGGAACATGAATGCCCAAACAAAGTGCCATGCCCGGAAAATTAGGAGCGGAGGCCCTGGGACAAGACGACGGCAATAAAACGCACGTTTCCGGTAGTCGCGGCACAGTTAAAAAGGTTGCAGTGGTTTCCCACGAGGCGTTTGGCCACACATTTTCCTGTCTATAGCTTTGTATTATTTTTTTAATAAAATGCTGCAACAGCTTTTTTTTTTTTTTGGTCACCGGCGACCGAGCGCACTTAAGTTTCCTTCACCGTGTTTACAGTGGCGTGATGAAAGTGAAAACCTCTCGTTTTAATTATCGAGTCGTCTACCCTTTTTTTTATTTCATTTTATTATTCGAAAACAGTTCACGAATGAGGAAGAAAAAATCTTGGAAATTGCCTGCAACCTATAGCGCTTGGATTGTGTACTGATTGCATTTTGATGGCTCCCCTTCACAATTGCCATTTCCCATTTGCCATTCAGCAATCCGAGCTGACCTCTGCACAGCGAAAGACTGTGAGATTAGATTCACACCCACATGGAATGCCGAACGGCCGATTGGATTAATCCCAATAGCACATTGCGCTGATGAGACACCATTTGGTATTACTAAGTGCCTTATTATCATGCATAGCTCAACCGTACGTTACAGTATGTATAATATACTGACAAGCTGAGCGGTCTTAACTCGCATCGGTTTTCCCAATGAACAGTGCACTTCGTGCGTTGCCCGGTGACTTACTGTAGAGAAGCCTGTCCGTTTTCTGCTTTTCCAATTCCAAGTCCTGCGTCCGCTCCGCGACCAATGTTTCAAGATGCTTGGAGTATTTCTCCATGAGTTGCATCATGATGTCGACCGGACTCATTTTGCTCGGGTTGATGCTGTGCAGCGTGGACTTGACCTGGGAGAAGCTGGGACGGAGAGTGGCGTTGGCTTGCCAACATCTCTCGATCAACTACATGTCAGGGGGGTGGAACAAAGACGAGGGTTGAAGGTGGTCTTAAAGGCCCTCTACAACATTGGTCAAAGTCAAAAGATTAACACAGTTTGTGTGTTAAACCATTACACATTCCCCAAAAAGAAACCATGCGAAGGTTTTTAGCTGAGATGTTAATCTGAGATAGTAGAAAAAGTAAAAAAACCATCACGGTTTTCGCACCGATTTTGTCGATGTTTGAGTGATGATTTCTCGAAAGGTACAACATCCCAGCCCATATATAAGATTTCAACATGAGTATTCTATCATGACCATCTACAAACTGTGTAAATTAGAAGGAGATCTTCCCAATGTTGTATTGGGCCTTTAAAGACGGGATATCAATAGGTAACCGAATCATTTTTTCTTGAAGAGTGGTTCATAGAATGTAATGTTAACCAAATCCAGACTTAAGGCTTAAAAGTAAGTTGACTTGTAAGGCCTCTTGTCAAAAAGATCATCGGTTGGGTATCAGATGATATGACCCGTCCGATGTCGTTTCCACCGGAAAGCCATCGTGTATTTTTCACCCCAAAGTCCAGTACAATCGGCTTTCTACCGGGGAAATTTTATCGGTCGGATGAATTCAACCGGCACTCAACCGATAAACTTTTTGACAAGAGACCTAACAAAGGTGCGAGCGAACTGTTTAATCTAAAGTGGCATTCGTTCAGATTCACTCGCGGTGCTTGGTTTAGGTATATGGAGATATGTATAGTAAACAGTCGATATAGATCAGAATGTAGTTGGCCAGATTCTGCACGTTATTGATCAAAGCGATACCGAGGTAAACACAGACCAAAAAAAAACCATCAGTAACATCACAACATGAGACCAGGTATGGCAGGCCGAGTGGAAAAGCCGAATCGATGGGACGGCCGATGAATAATGGAAAATGTCTCGGACATTCCATTGATTGCGTGCAGAGGTCTGGGCCTTCTCAGTCTCTCCCCTCCCTCCCTCCCTCTCTCCCTCCCCCATTCCCCCACCTTTTTGTACTCGTCGGGACACGGGCATCTCTCGTCGTCAGGCATGAGGTCCGACGAGCTGAGGTCGGGAAGCATGGGGCGCCACTTGCCGTCTATTTTATCTAGGTCCTGGGAGTCGCACGGCTCGCTCCTCGTGGCGATCTCGACTAATATAACTGCGTAACTGCGAGTGAGAGCAGAGCAAACACCAAAGGGGGCTCGGTATACACACACATGACTATAAAGATGGTGAAGTGAACATTAGCAGCGAATGGGATTTTGTGGTGGAAGCCACTTCAGATTCGTACAAAATAAATGTTTTTTTAAAAAGTGTTGGGTCAAATCACTCGCTGGGTATTGGGATGGTTTTATTATAGGCCTATATATAAGTTGAGATTTTGCCATTGATTTTGAGCGACTCAGTTTAAAGTTGGCCTTCTATTGATGCATACCATTTGATATTTTGACCACATACCAACGTTGGTGTAAGTGCTGATTAGGTCATGTACAGTGTACACCTTGCTAGCAAGGTATAGTTGAAGTCGCTTTAAAACTCTTTAAAACACCTCTCATCGCAGACGCGAATCTGCCGTACATTCTACCTTTACGCCGGGTGAAAGGAAGTGCCAGGTTGAGGAGCTCTGTCAACTTTCCCGCCCTCTGAAAAACAGTTTTCACCGGTACGGTACAGCAGGTGATCGAGATGGGGGCGGGCAGAGGTTACCGATAACCCGCCTCTGTTAAGCGCGGCGGCAGGTGCGTTGGAACGCAAGGGCGGGGGGAGGAGGACCCCACAGCGGCCGATCTACGTGGGCGCGATCCGGCGGATACCAGGGCGACCCGGCCCGGTGTCTGTCTCGTATTGAACGGGGTTGTTGTGGATGGGGGAGGTTTAGTCGTTCGTCTGGCGACGTTCAGCTCCCGTGATCTGCCGTGATTTCATGCGCAAACACGGCGTGCGGCTAGCCCGCACGGGCCAGGCCATGCCTCCCCCCTCGGGTTGGCGCTCCATAGACACCCAGACCAATCTTAATCCCTGCACAAATCCATACCTGAGATCTGTACGCTATTTGAGGAAAGCCAAAAACTAGAACGTATTCCATTTGGGTCGGCTATATCAGCAAGGTCATTCTAAAGTGAGAAAAAAAACCTGAATTCTTCGGAATCTTCACAGAGTGGCACACTCCTGACTTCCCTTCTTAGTGTAATTGGCTAGCGGCGAATTTGTAACGCAGCCGACACTGTTATTGTTTTAATAATGGATTGCGGCACGTGAGCCGTTTAGTTGGCCGGGATTTCTCCTGTTGAAGTGTTGACGTAACCTCGAGGCCTCCCTCCTCACTTTCAGCGTAAACGCCGAGGCCCGAATGCCATCGGAACGATGACACCCGTGGGGGATTACCAGGCCCGAAATAAGCAGCTGGATCGCTTGTAATTATCAATCCAGAGACGTGACCGGAATCTTAGCGGGGCATTCTTCAAGACAGCCTGTCCGTTTTTAACTCCGCCGGGGCTAACATCGGCGCGAGGAAAATGAACGACTCCGCTCGTCATGCGTCGAGCGGAGTCCGTCATGCTGCAGAATTCCCCGCGACTTATCGGGCGCGGAAGGATATCATGCGCTTCTGCGCTCACCATTATTATATTGCGGCGCGTGCCAATTGGCTGCGAGATGCGCGCGCAGTTCTACAGAACTATCAAAGAGACAAAATAGGCCCTGTGCTTGTCCGAATTCAATGGCCATGGCTGTGACTCAGCCGCCGGTCTATGGAAGCTGATGCAGCCGAACTGTGAAGGACTTGTGAGTCATTTTTTTCCCCCATGGCCCTGAGCGGAATGAGCCAACGAATGAATACAAATGGGTATTAAGGGGCATTTGTTTTCTAAATGAGTGATGTACATAGCCGAATTAGTTATATTATCAGCTTCAAACCTACACCAAATTGAGGCTCATAATGTAACTAATTAAGCTATGCACATCACTCATTAAAACAAATGTCCCTTAATGGAGCTGGTCATATAATAATGGAGTAGTCCTTTACGCATAGCGTTCCTTGCAGAGCAGGTCACATTTATGCTGGTATTATATGCAATTTATTATAAGGCAAAGCAAATTCATGCCTTGCATGCACAAAACAAATATCAGCCTTGGACCGACAATGGCCATAACATCAACGGGTACAACAATACATCAATAGAAGCTCATTGGTTTATACAATCCAATATCAGTGTCATTGAATTGTACTTGTCAGTGTCATTGTATTATACTGGTCAGTGTCATTGGATTGTACTGGTCAATGTCATTGTATTGTACTTGTCAGTGTCATTGATTTGTACTGGACATTGTCATTGCATTGTACAGGTCAGTGTCATTGGATTGTCCTGGTCAGTGCCATTGTATTGTACTGGTAAGTGTCATTGCATTGTACTGGTCAGTGTCATTGTATTGTACTGGTGAATGTCATTAGATTATACTGGTCAATGTCATTGGATTATACTGGTCAATGTCATTGGATTATACTGGTCAGTGTCATTGTATTGTACTGGTCAGTTTCATTGTATTGTACTGGTCAATTTCATTGTATTATACTGGTCAATGTCATTGGATTGTACTGGTCAATGTCATTGTATTGTACTGGTCAGTGTCATTGGATTATACTGGTCAGTGTCATTGTGTTGGACAGGTCAGTGTCATTGTATTGTACTTGTCAGTGTCATTGTATTGTACTGGTCAGTGTCATTGATTTGTACTGGTCATTGTCATTGATTGTACTGGTCAGTGTCATTGTATTGTGCTGGTCAATGTCATTGGATTATACTGGTCAGTGTCATTGGATTGTACTGGTCCATGTCGTTGGATTATACTGGTCAATGTCATTGGATTGTACTGGTCAATGTCATTGTATTGTACTTGTCAGTGTCATTGTATTGTATTGGTCAGTGTCATTGTGTTGTACAGGTCAGTGTCATTGTATTGTACTTGTCAGTGTCATTGTATTGTACTGGTCAGTGTCATTGCATTGTACAGGTCAGTGTCATTGCATTGTACAGGTCAGTGTCATTGGATTGTCCTGGTCAGTGCCATTGTATTGTACTGGTCAATGTCATTGGATTATACTGGTCAATGTCATTGGATTATACTGGTCAATGTCATTGGATTATACTGGTCAGTGTCATTGGATTATACTGGTCAATGTCATTGTATTATACTGGTCAATGTCATTGTATTGTACTTGTCAGTGTCATTGATTTGTACTGGTCATTGTCATTGCATTGTACAGGTCAGTGTCATTGGATTGTCCTGGTCAGTGCCATTGTATTGTACTGGTCAATGTCATTGTATTGTACTGGTAAGTGTCATTGTATTGTACTGGTCAGTGTCATTGTATTGTACTGGTCAATGTCATTAGATTATACTGGTCAATGTCATTGGTTTATACTGGTCAATGTCATTGTATTGTACTGGTAAGTGTCATTGTATTGTACTGGTCAGTGTCATTGTATTGTGCTGGTCAATGTCATTGGATTATACTGGTCAGTGTCATTGGATTGTACTGGTCAATGTCATTGGATTATACTGGTCAATGTCATTGGATTATACTGGTCAGTGCCATTGGATTATACTGGTCAATGTCATTGTATTATACTGGTCAATGTCATTGTATTGTACTGGTCAGTGTCATTGTATTGTACCGGTCAGTGTCATTGTGTTGTACTGGTCAATGTCATTGTATTGTACTGGTCAATGTCATTGGATTATACTGGTCAGTGTCTTTGTATTGTACTGGTCAGTGTCATTGTGTTGTACTGGTCAATGTCATTGTATTGTACTGGTCAATGTCATTGGATTATACTGGTCAGTGTCATTCAGAAACTCTCAGCATAAGCGCAAGCAAGGCTTAGTGCTGGCCATTCGATTCTTTCCAAACTCGTTTGGTCCAAATGCCTTTACCAGGCGGCTTCCGAATCGTTCATACAGCGCTCTTTTGCCAAACGGTTTTACGGCCCGGATAGGCCTTCCTCGATATCTATGCTAATTGTATGCATTGAGCCCAAAACGAGGCTACGGGCGCTAGATTTCCAAGATGGCGGTAAATTCAAGGGACCTTACCGTTGTTCCTAAGATAATGATCGGTTTTGTTGAAGAATGTGTAAAGAAAAGATCAAAAATCAGCGGGGAACAACAAATAAGCCATAATCTTGGAAACTTAGCGCCCATAGCCTCGCTTTCAGTTCGATGCGTACAATTTGCATAGATATTAAGAAAGGCCTATACCACACTCCACCAATCATTCCAAGTACAAAGACAATGCACTTAGTCTAAGCGTCTAAGTCAAGTGCATGAATGGAGTGAGGCCAAGGCGAAGTGCCTGCTACACGCGGCGGCTATACCGTACCTATAAACATCTACTGCGGGCGTGATGAGCGAGTTGGGCGACTCGATGATCTCGGGCGGTAGGTAGACGCGCGCCACCATGTCGGCGTAAGTCTCGTTCTCGCCCGACGCGGCCGGCCCGTCTTGTCGACGGAACTCTGGCAGGCCGTAATCTAGAGCACACGCAAAAAAAAAATACCGAGAAGGTGAAGGTGAACAATCGCATACCAGACCCGATAGTACAAAAAAAAAATGAAGGAAGAAAGAAAGAGTTGGAAACGGATGGCCAAGACAAAGTCTCTTGAAGTTATACGAATCTTGTTTCATCTTTGATCGCGAGGATTGTTTTGCTGTAATAACCAAATGATACATCGCTTAGGTAAATTGATATATATAAAATAGTGCTTTGGTATATCATTTCTTTTTAAATCCAAGACTGACAATTTTGTCATGATTAAATATCTCTTGTTAGATACAATATTGTAAAGTATCTTTAATTTCTGTATCAGTTATGTATTTAGGTCGTCGGAGTTATGTGCTGATCTATGGCGTGCCATTGAAGTGGCTTATTATACCGTATACATGAAGGGAACTGGCCAATGCTAAAAGAGCACGCTAGGGCGAGAGGCTATCCGCAGACAGACGTCATCAATAGTCAGTGTGCACCGTCAGCTATGGTCATTGCCGGATACAGATTCACAGATGACAGACCTGGCTGACCAGACCTCGAATAATATCCCCCTCTTCCTCCCCCTCCTCCTCCTACCGCTCTTCGCCCTCAACTGGGGAATAGGCTACATTCCACCGCCGAGAATACCGTCATCATTAGACCTCGCTCGCATCAAATTCCTTCCTTCAGCGCATCAATCTACTCTCTGCTTACACGTTCTCAAGACAGATTGGGGATTTTTTTTTTGGGGGGGGAGGGGGGAGGGGAGGGCCTCCCTGCTCGGATCGATGAACTTACCGCAGACTTTCACCACCCATCTATCGTCTACCACGCAATTGGATGATTTGAGTCTTCCGTGATAGATTTTGTTATTGTGCAAGTGGTTTATGGCGCGAGCTATGTCGCCACAGAAGGAAAATCTGTGGAGAGAAGAAGTACACATAATAAAAGGTCCGTAGCCTACAGGCCTGACTATTGTCAGAATTTTTGGTTTTCAATGCACATGACTTCAATGGTTGAAATTGTCGGAATAGGGTACTTTTTTTTTTCTTATTGAGGACAACTTGCCTACTTTGGCAGAGGAATATACAACGGAGCAACACAGGATGAGCATTTTAGTTGAATTGAAACACGATTGAAGCATAACGGAAAGCAGTCTGGCTAATGCTTTTAGTTAATGATGTTATATACAGCTCGTACATGTATATGAGATGCACGATGAAGCACTCAATGCCACCCCTATGTTGCGACATTGCGCCGTAAACATTACAGCAGATCATGTCTCTGTACTGTTTACATCCGCACACTATTTATGTGGTCATGATTTAAGACCATGCTGGTTTGCAGAGAGAAAATGTCTCTCGACATACTTGTTTGCCCCCGAAGAACATTGTTGTGGACATTGAATTGTTCAAATACCCGGTTAAAATTAATCCATTGAGAAACACCGGCAATATATACTATTCATAAAAAATGGTCGTTCAACTATGCGCTCTCTGTGCACGGGAAATTTAAAATCGGTGGCACTCGGATAGCAGCCCACGGTTTTGGAAAACCGTTTTGGTTTGTGAAAAAAAGAAAAGAAAATCGGCCTTTTATCGGCCTTTTGTCTGTCGAGAAATGTTGCGCTAACCTATTTCACAGGTAAGCGGAGAATGCGGGCCTCGCGACCAGATTCTAGAGGGGTAGAGAGACGGGGCTTTAGCACGGGGGATCCGCCGGCTTAGAGGAGGTGAAAGCAAGTAATGATAACGCGGCCGAGACTTAGGCCGCCAGGAACGCCGCCAAATTGGTTCCCGACAGAAGCTTTCCAGCATGAGGGCGTCCGAGAACTGAGACGGTCCGCGGAAAACGCTCGCCCCTCCTCCCCCCCCCAAAAAAGATCCGCAGTGGATTCGGTACGACGCCATCGCCTTGAGATCTGGTTCCCCCTCCCCGTGCCCAACCTCCCCCCCTCTCCACCCCCGCCTCCTAAGCTTTCCCCCCGGTGATCAAGCAGCGATTTGCCGTGGCTGACACTTCAGCGATTAGGGTCGCTGACAGCGATTTAATTGGATCACTATGATCAATAGAGGTGGGTGTTACACCTGTGTGGTATCCTCATCCCACGGTGCATCTTGCAGGCATCTATCTATATGGAAGATATGAGCTCTTGAACAAGGGAAAGGGACATGAAGGTCGGGTATAGACCTGTCCAAATCAAGTTCTTCGATTTTTAAAGCTAGCTTGAACGCGCTAATTCGCATTGGTACATTGATATCACATTAGTATCTTTGACCTTTAGATCCCGGCAGCGATATTTTTTTCCGTACCACAATTCGCTATGGGCCCATATGTTTGTGCACAAACAAAGTATGAAGAATTGAGTCGCAGGTCACTCAGATTGTTCACGTATGTTGTATTGGCTGTGCAGAAAGCCTTTATTGGCTGTGCAGGAAAGCCTATCCCTAGCTTTAACTTAAACTGCTATAGCCCCCTCGCCCCCCCCCCTTGCCCCCCACCCGGTAAATTGTTTGTGCACAAACATGGGCCCATAGCAAATTAAGTGGTACTGGAAAAAAAAATCGCATCCCATCAGGACCTTTCACAAAGTGGCTGGGATCGAGACGTAAAGCCCTCTACATTTCCATGCATTTTTATTTTGTCATTTAAGTCAGTTAGTACATACTTTCAGATGGTCTATTAAAGATAAACGAAAACAGACCGTGGAACGGGATTCTGCAAATTTCGTTGCTCTATCAATTGAAGAAAAATCTCCATTCACTTCCCTTCAAAATGACATTCAAAATGACATCAAGACACTGCCCGGAAATCGAAATCAGAGTGCATGCATGCAGTCTTTGCAAAGCATTTTCTAGATGACTGTGACACCGTTGTAAGGGCAACAGTTATTGGGATGGTCGGTGTTGGAATCTACTTTGCAAACAGCGTGGAAGCTAGCTCTGAGATCTGCGACTCTCTATCGTGATTCGAAAAGAAATCGTTGTGCCACGACCCGGCCATGGGGTAGGGGGGCGTGGCCTGCACTATTACGGGGTCCGTCGGAGACGTAATAACGTTAGCAACGCAATAGCGTGTCCAAGTGAGGGCCAGTGTTTGAATATTAGAACGACCACGATGTTTGCTCACTGGACCCAGTGTCTCCACGATCGATGGACAACGGCTTGGAGGAGAGTCTGCTAAAGTGGGTGACTAGACATGCCCAAGTCGCCATCACGAAACCACATCTTCTTCTTTTTGTAAGATGTCAATGTCTCGGAATAGGCACGTAATATTCATAAATTGGATGCAACTTCGGCTAATAGGACTTTGCATGAAATGATATAGGGATAAGTCCAATTCCACTACAGCACTTGAAAACGTCACGGCGGTGCGAGCAGACTGCTGCCGGCTTATTGGCCGCCATTTCCCCCGGCATCTTAAGATTGCTTTTATTCAAATTCATGTCTTCTTGTGCATGTGCAATCTGGGCAGTGCTCAAAATGGGCGTGGGATATAGGTATGCGGTGAGGAAAGAGATGGGGGGGGGCTGTTCTGCCGAGGTTTGTAAAAAGCGATTCTGAATACAGAGAGGAAACCTGTTTATTGTTTATTTTCCATTCTTTCCAATTGCAGGCATTTCGAGAGAACTTTTGCAGCCTATTCAAGGAGGCTCCATTGCCCATCGGCTATCAACACCCGGGGCACGGTCCGTTATGAATCATTAACTAGACCCTGATTGGTTCATCTCGTGTTATCAGTGGTCGGGTTACCACCCTAAGAGTTCTATTTTCTGGCAGGCGGGTTAAATATAGCCGCTGCGTCTCTCACTCAGCACGCCAGGCAAGGAGGCGGGCGGGGGGGGGGGCCTTTTAGTGGGTCGGGCTTGAGCGGCAGACATACGGTGCCCCTGAAATGCCCTAGGGAGCGTGCACTGCACTTTACTTAGCCGTCTAACCTGTAACGCAGCACGCACTGCCCAGTCAATAAGAGCCGTTATTTTGGCATGGAGGAAAGGGTCCATCGTATGTGCATCCTTCCGGAGGGGTCACGGAGAAATACCCCCCTCCCCTTCCCCCAACGTCCTCCCTTCGACCCCAGGGCAAACAACAACATGGTCGCCGCGGCCCTAGCGAACATTGTGACATCGCGCGGACCGCCAGTATATTCGGAGGCTCGGATGTGTAGGGAGGACAAAACCGAGAGCTGCATGGGGCAGCGTGCCGTCACATTGCTCCTCGGAGTTAAGGCTTGATCAGGAAAGGCCCCGGGCGGAGGGGTGAGGACTGCCGGTACATGCCAAGAGACGAGTTAGAACAGATGAGCCCCTCCTCGATATCACCCAGCCCCCCCCCCGAAAAAAAGAGCTTTGTAAATAGATCTCCATCACAGGGCACTATACCCCCGCACACAAAAAAAGAACGCTAGTGTATCATTTCAAAATCGTCGACAAATATAAGTCTTGGAGCGGAATACGAGATACGTTTCAGCGAGGTAATCTTATAACATTTACACACAATGGGCTCCGTTCGTATGTTAAGTTGAAATAGGACCTATTTGAAAAAAAATCATGCTGGGAAGTACACTGAATCAGGGAGAGGCACCATTGAAACCATATAATACGGTGAGATACAGAATATGAAAATTACAAATTTGTAGCGATGAAAATATTATATAGTTGACAGTAAAGTAAAGATGTATCAACAACGACAGGACGAATAAGGCTCGCTCAATATGAATGGTAATATTGCATGCCACACGGGAAAAGTAACACAGGTCGGTTACGAAATGGAGGCTTAGGCTCGGGCTTAGGCTAAGTTACATTTCTCTTACGCGTTTTAATGTCACAGGCAACCTGTTTTTTTCGTCAGACGGAGACATAGGTCGTTTACGACATGAAGGCTTAGGCTCGGGCTTAGACTTCGGTCATATTTATCTTACTCGTTACAATATCGCAGGCATCTGAAAACAAGCGTTTGGCCCCAGCTTCTTGCTGAATAACCTGTATAATTACCTATCAAGCCAACAAACCTTGAAATTCGGAAAACAAATCCCAACCTGGATTTTCAGGTTTTGTCAGACGGAGACGAAGCCTGAGCCCGAGCCTAAGCATCCATTTCGAAAACGGCCGCAGCCTGCTCCGTGGATTCGTAAAAGGGAAAATGAAGAAGAAAATGAAGAAAATGGTTTGCGTCAAGGAAGCGAGTTCCTACCTGAAACTCCAGTTGAGCGGGACATCATCGTTAAGAAGCACGTCCGTCAGACTGCCTTTGGGACAGTATTCCGTCGCTATGGCAACGTTGGGGACATCGATGCACCCTCCCATGAACTTGCACAGGTTTGGATGATGGATATCTCTGAGGAGGGGGAGACAGGAGACGGGGACTCCGTTGAATGCGGGGTGCCGAGATGGCATGGAGCGGAGACTCTCCACTGACAAGTGGCGGTACGGTCGGAGCCGAATGATAACAACTGGCTAGATTCGTAGGGGAGACATGCGTATGCATGCGATGCTCGGTTTGTGTTGCGTTTCTGTGGAGCACCGGCTTGTCAGTGCATGCACACATCGCATGTACCTTATCGAACAATAAACTCGTTCACCTCAAGGAAAGAAACATATCTATACACCCCTCGACTACAATCATGAAAGATTATGCATTAACAGAATATTCGGACAAAAGTGTTTACCAAACACTTGGTCTTGAAATGATTGGTTTCGACCAATATGTAGAACTATTACCAGTTGACATTTCAACGTAGGTTCAAAACGTAAAGCAGTTTCACAGTCTAGGATCAACCTCTAGATACTACAGTACACATAATTTACAACAATTTCTCTTCAGAAGAAGACAAAAATCTGCTCTAATCGGTAGAAAGACATTTTTTCTCAAAACGATCATCTTACAATAGCTTTGGTACGTATTCTGGTGCACTATGTTAATCAATGGCAGGTTTTCCCCCGAAATCCTTGCTTTAAAGCAACTACACAACATCGGTCGAGGTCAAAGAATAGCATCCATACGTTGTCTGATCCAATAGCACACCTGTGAACATTTCGCAGCTCAATCCGCCAACCGAGTCTCGAGAAAACCGCTTCATTTGTTTCGCGAAAATGCAGCATTCAACGACGTACTGTTCCGAAAAATAGTTTAGATCTCGATGAGACGTAAACGATTTCTTTTACTCTTTTCTCCCCAAATACAACATTTTAGGCAGAAATATGTCAGTGCGAGGTTTCTACCATAACCATCTTCAAACTGTGTAAGTTTCGTGCAAATCTGTGAACATTTCTGTTTTTCGATCTTACCAATGTTGTGTAGGGGCTGTAGAATTATAGTATCATCTGGAATAAAAAGACGCACGCGGCACGTCATAGGGAGTCGCCATACCGTAAACACAGACCGGGTACCGGTAGGTCATGATATATACAGGCGGAGTCACTGTCGAATGTTGTTTTTGTGTCCGCGCTTCTTCAATCTAAACCCTAACGTTCCAAGACCAAGATCTGTCAGTTGGCCTACATCAGAATTCGTTCCGGCCCTTTTGCTTGTTGATTTTTTTCCCTTCTTCCTCCGCTCGCTCTCTTTGAATGGAAATTAGCCGGCGGAGGCGAGGATTTAGTCATAATCCCCTCCAGGTTCTGCAAAAAAAAAGCCTCCGCGAGAGGAAAGGGAGGGAACAGAATCATTGAGTTCTCCTAATTTTTGAGTCGGTATCTGGGAGGCACGTCTTCAGATTGCGACAATCTAGGGTTACCGCCTGCAACCTCGCCCTCGGCCTGGGGTGGGGTGTCTCGATCTAGCTGGATGGCTATACCTCTTCCCTCACCCACGCATCCATTTCAATTTTCTCTCGATCGGATCTTACTCCAGCTTATCAGAGCCAATCTCAGAAAGTGGCTGAAGGCACGTCGTTTTGTCCTCCCTCCCTCTCTCCCTCCCTCCCTTCTCCCTTCCTCTCTCCCTCCCTCCCTCCTCATCCTCCCTTCCTCCCCCCTCCTTCTCTCTTCCTATCCTCTATCCCTCCATCCCTCCTCACTCCTCCCTTCCTCCTACGTCCCTCCCTCCTCTCTCCCTCCTCCCTCCATCCTCACTCCTCCCTTCCTCCTCCCTCACTCCCTTCTCCCTTCCTCCCTCCCTCCTCATCCTCCCTTCCTCCTCCCTCCCTCTCTCTTCCCTTCCTCTCTCCCTCCCTCCCTCCTCATCCTCCCTCCCCCTCCCTCCCTCTCTCTTCCCTTCCTCTCTCCCTCCATCCCTCCTCACTCCTCCCTTCCTCCTACGTCCCTCCTCCCTCCTCTTTCCTTCCTCCCCTCCCTCCCTCCTCTCTCCTCCCTCATCTCTCCTTCCTCCCTCCTCCCCCTCCCTCCCTTCTCCCCCTCCATCCTCCCCTCCCTACCTCCCTCCTCCCTCACTCCTCCATCCCTCCTCCCTCATCCTTCCCCATCCCCATCGCCATCGCCATCGCCCTCCCTCCCCCCCTCCCTCCCCTCACCCTCCCTCCCGAAACATAAAGCAAAATTCAAAATCTTCTCGGACACACCCCGAGATCGCCTCGTGACCCGAGCCCACCAATTAGGGCCGGATTTCGGGCGTCACAATCCTGGCCCTGGAAGTGCCTCCGTGACGCAGGGCAGCGCACGGGCCGGGCCACATGTTGACATAGCGCGCCGTAAATCGTTCACCGGTATGCGCCTAATCGCGGCGCTGCGGAGACGCTCCAGATAACGGGCCGCCAGATATTCCACACGGGGGGGCCGCGGGTCGACCGGCCAGAAATGGAAATTAATTTCAAGGAAGCCGGGCGCACGAGCACGCTCTCGATGTTATCGAGTGTAGATACCGCTGGTTGTCAGCGGTGGTTCATGTCGGAGCGCAATTTGCTGATAGTTTTGGTAGATTACACAGGCTCTGCCTACAGCGAGGGCCTATGGAGTGATGCGCTCCAGCCCCAACTCCCCCTTCCCAATAAATGAAGACGGATTTGGGGCTGTCGGAGGTTAACTCTTGACATGATTAATATTTGAGGATTTTTTAACCGAAACGTCTTATCTATTCAGAACAAAATCGCCAAAGCCTTTCCCCCCACACATTGATGATGAACTCTTGGTGTAATCAGGGCCGGGTTTCTGCTCAAGGGGTGATTGAGTGGGTCCTAACACTGCACCTCCCCGCACGACACGCGGCACAACAATATTTCGGAGGAATAGGGCTACTTGCGCGCTAATCAATACTCAAGTGCATGGCGCACGTTCCCACTGCGTCGATATCACTCTGGCGCAAAACCAGGAATGAAACAATCACGTCTCTTGATTCTTATTTCGAAGAAATGAAGAAGAGCGGCCCTACAGAAATAGAAACCTCGGCAGTTTTACAACAGAACGATTCAACAATACAAGAGTAAAAGGGTCGAGGCATTATGCAGTGACGATGAATACAATCGGCACTTGCCGTTATTGCTGGGATCACTTGTTGGCAGCGAGCACATTTTGGAAGCATCTCTATACATTGCGGTGGTGGTGGGCTCCTCTGTGTAATAGTGACGGGATCGGGACACGACCTACTGACGTGGCTTGACGCCCTTGTCCCGCCTTGTTCGTCCTCTCGACGGGGAACATCTGACCAGATGGCGACGTCGGGTGTTGGGGGTAATTTCTACAATTTCTTTTGGGATTTCCATCCCAGCCAGACGCGGCCGATCGACTGGCGTCGGCACAGCGCCATAATACCGAGCCGCTATGGTATACCATTGTGGCTGGTGCGAGCTTCGGGTGCATAGAGGCATGGATTACCAGACAACGGGTGCCGAAGTCACTGACCGTCAGACTTGATGTCTTTATTAAACACACACACACACCATACACATATGCCCTCGTGAAATTATTTCGACGACATCGCCGAGTTGTGAGTCGGGGGGAGGGTGGGGAGAGGCAACACAGCGAGAAGAAAATATTGATTCTAAACGTGTGATTGAGGCTAGCAGCAGGTGAACTGTTGCTTTCTGAATCCTGAGTGGGGTATTAAGGGAAACGTCAAGGGGACCGGGGAGGGGCGGTGGGCACGGGGGCCGCAGATGAAAATGCCAGGCAGAGAACCTGGGGCGTCATTTGTCTTGGAAATGTGGGGCTGCTTCAGCAGAATGTCATTATGGAGGGAGGGAGGGAGGGAGGGAGGGAGGGAGGGAGGAGGGGGGGGGGCTTGCTTCCTCAACTGATGGGGAGGAGCGGGAGAGGTGCTTCGTTTAAGAGACAGTGCTGGGCTGGAGTACGTGTGCATAAGCTGACACCGCCCATGGGCCAGAGACCCTAGGGTTGTTTTAACTTTTGGGGGAGGGGGAGGGAGGCAGGGAGGCAAGGAGGCAGGGAAGGATGGAGGGAGGGACGGAGAGAGGGAGGCAGGGAGGGAGGCAGGGAGGGAGGCAGAGAGGGAGGGAGGGAGGCAGGGAGGGAGGGAGGGAGGGAGGCAGGGAGGGAGGCAGGGAGGGATGGAGGGAGGGACGGGGAGAGGGAGGCAGGGAGGGAGGCAGGGAGGGAGGCAGGGAGGGAGGGAGGGAGGGAGGGAGGGAGGGAGGGAGGGAGGGAGGCAGGGAGGGAGGCAGGGAGGGAGGGAGGCAGGGAGGGAGGGAGGGAGGCAGGGAGGGAGGGAGGCAGGGAGGCAGGGAGGGAGGCAGGGAGGCAGGGAGGAAGGCAGGGAGGGAGGGAGGGAGGCAGAGAGGGAGGGATGCGGGGAGGGAGGCAGGGAGGGAGGGAGGCAGGGAGGGAGGCAGGGAGGGAGGGAGGCAGGGAAGGAGGCAGGGAGGGAGGCAGGGAGGGAGGCAGGGAGGGAGGGAGGCAGGGAGGGAGGAAGGGAGGGAGGCAGGGAGGGAGGCAGGGAGGGAGGCAGGGAGGGAGGCAGGGAGGGAGGCAGGGAGGGAGGGAGGCAGGGAGGGAGGCATGGAGGGAGGCAGGGAGGGAGGCAGGGAGGGAGGGAGGCAGGGAGGGAGGCAGGGAGGCAGGGAGGCAGGGAAGGAGGCAGGGAGGGAGGCAGGGAGGGAGGCAGGGAGGGAGGGAGGCAGGGAGGGAGGAAGGGAGGGAGGCAGGGAGGGAGGCAGGGAGGGAGGCAGGGAGGGAGGCAGGGAGGGAGGCAGGGAGGGAGGCAGGGAGGGAGGCAGGGAGAATCGGTGAACGACAGTGTGGACTATGTGTCGGCGCGCGCTGACGAGTATTGAACGAGAAGTGAAGGGGAGGAGGGGGGCTACTTGTAACGCCCCTCACAAGAGAAGCTCTTATTACCAAGTGTGACTCTTGTTAGTTAAGTTTAAAGAGGTATAGATCACGCCCCTCCCAGCGAAAACAATCAAAGAACGGCTCTTTCTGTCTCTCGACATTGGATCGGATAAGCAAACAAAGTTTTGAATTCTGGCAACGGAATTTTTTTCTTTTAATTAATTAATGAAAATGACATTGATAATGCGTCAGACTCCCTGTTATTCATTAATTTCACATTTTGTATCTTTCGCTGTCAACTTCCTTCCACCAGTGTCGTGACACGTCCAACATTTGCAACACTAAGGACAGACAAAGCCAGTGAAAATTCACCTGCCGCTGTCCAAACAAGACAAATCCGACACTCCATTAACAATGCACGGATTGCAAACAAAGCTGGTATACTGTTTACGTATACTTCAAAGGCAACTTCATCGCTATCCACATTTTGAAACAAGACATTCAGTGCATGAGTTTGACTTCTTCCAGCGGATGGCTTACCTTACTTGTTTGACTTCTTTGCGGATTCGTTTGTCCAGGGTAAAGGAAATCTTGTTAATGAGTTTCACGGCGATAGTCTGACCGTTGCTGTCGACAAAAAAGAAGAAGATGCACAATGCTTTGATGACATCCGATGTAGACGAGCTGTTTCTTAATGTAATTGCGGCACGTCTTTTGGGATATGATAGCTCTCAACTCATGCATTTCAATTTCGATTTCGGCATAAATGCTTTCTGGCCGTAGGAAATTTTCCTTAAAATCAATACAGTGATGATGCTAAAAGAGTAGAAGGGTCTGATGACGTTTGGACCTCTCTTCTATTGGATTCTCAGAATTTGGAGGGCCTGACGTTTCGATCCTTGCAGGAACATTTTTGAAAGGCATTCTGCCTTTGGGAAAGGTCCAATAGAGACCAACGGTTTTTGTTTCAGTCTAGACAATAGCATTTGGTCTATCAAGGTCTGCAATATGAAAAACAAAAACCAGACGGGAGAAATATAACTTTTTTCAACAACGTTGGTCCAATTATGAACTAATAGCATGATTGGTTGATAAAAGCCGGACTGTTGGATTGTAACAACCTTCCGATATGTTCTGATGAAACTATAGACCCAGAGTTGGCCAAACGATTTTGTACACAGAAGTTTTTGAGCCCAAAAGTGACGGAGTCACTGCCTCACATGATTCCCGCCTGGGTGAAGAGTTAGCCCAGCGATTTTGTACCCAGAAGTTTTCGAGCCCAAAAGTTACGGGGTCACTGCCTCACAATGATTCCCGTCTGTGTGAAGAGTTGGCCCAACGATTTGGTACCCAGACGTTTTCGAGCCCAAAAGTTACGGAGTCACTGCCTCACAATGATTCCCGCCTTGGTGAAGAGTTGGCCCAACGATTTTGTACCCCAAAGTTTTTGAGCCCAAAGTTACGGAGTCACTGCCTCACATGATTCCCGTCTGGGTGCAGAGTTGGCCCAACGATTTTGTACCCAGAAGTTTTTGAGCCCAAAAGTTACGGAGTCACTGCCTCACATGATTCCCGTCTGGGTGAAGAGTTGGCCCAACGATTTTGTACCCAGAAGTTTTTTAGCCCAAAAGTTACGGAGTCACTGCCTCACAATGATTCCCGTCTGGGTGAAGAGTTGGCCCAACGATTTTGTACCCAGAAGTTTTCGAGCCCAAAAGTTACGGAGTCACTGCCTCACATGATTCCCGTCTGGGTGAAGAGTTGGCGGGAGTGGGCCGCCGCGGCCAGCCCGCCGATGCTCGACTGCTCGTTGTCCGTGCGCACGCTGATAACGCTCCCCGTGAACCCCCGCAGTCCGGTATCTGGGGAATGGGGGGAAGGGTGATGTGTGGGTAAGATGAGGGGTGCAGGGGTGGAGAGGGAGGGCAGAAGGGGTGCAGGGGTGGAGAGGGTGGGCAGAAAGGGTATTGGGTGGAGTCACAGAGAAAAGAGTAAACATTATACACAAATAAAAGCGCAGTCACGTGACACACGATGACGTAATATTAGCGTCGTTGTGCGCGGGACTAATAGACCTCAGGGACAATGTTTCGACCAAGTTTGGTTAAAAAACGGTCTTTATTGTTAAAAAAAACTGATTAGAATGCACCCGTGCTTTGTCTATGGGATTTTTGACCGAAGAAGAGGAAGTTGAAAACGGAAAAAGCAAAAAAAAAAAAAACACACCATGCGCTACCATGGCAATGCCAACGTGTGCATGCCGATGGGCAGGCGTGACGGAGATGGAGCTTCCCCGAAACAAAAAATGTGACTGGGAAGGGCTGAAAAGGATTTATCTCCCCGATCCCCTTCTGATTTGACTCTACATGACGTCTATCTCGTCGCGTCTTGGATGAACAACGGTTATTGAACTGTCTTCCATTCATTCTTCTTTTTATTCATTCGTTTTTATCTTATCTAATATCAACACTTCTCCGGATTGCCACGTTACCGGGCGTGCCGATGAGGGCTTAATGCGCTGATTCCCACCAAGGATTCACTTCCCCTACCCTTTCAATCCTTCCGCCCGATGAATAGTTCCACAAGTACGCGGACAAAAAATATTTATGTGCAGAAGAAAAAGGCAATGCTGCATATATAGTGCTGCTTTTGCGTCAGAAACCTCGCACGAGTGTGTGTTTTTTTTTTTCGGCTAGAGACGGAGCTGGCGTTCACGGAACCTCATTCAAGATGCGCTTTTGATGGCTGCAATCTAACCCCAAATTGCCTTCCCGAATTGCGAACTGAATGGGACTCGCACTGTGTAAAAAAATATCAATAAATATGGAGTGAATCTGCCACTATAATACTTGTATTGAATTACTATTAAAAGAGTGTGGTGTATGGAAACACTGCAGGCAATGGGTTGAGTATAAAAAAAATCTCAAATGGACGATTCTCGAGAGGTTGAAGGAGAACTATTGGATTTCAGGTCACATTGGATATCAAAAGAACTTGGGTTGTGCTTAGTGTCTTGAGTTGAAAGGTTTTCCATCCGAAATGTATCAAAATGCATTCTATTTTATTTCGAGTGCCCAACATGCGTCAATGTTGGCAGGTGACGGAGTATCCCCTGTCGGGGACTCATGACTTGACCTCTGACCTCTGACCTGGTTTGATGTCATCGTAGTTGACGACCCAGCTTTCGTCCCAGAGCATCTTCTCCTGTCTCCAGTAGAAATACTGCAATCAATCAAATATTGACGGGCGATGTAAATGATGTCCTCTATAGGATCGTGTGCGTATGTGCTTGTGTGTGTATGTATGTGTGTGTTGGGAATACAGGGTCTGCATTCGTTGCCGGACGATCTGGATTCTGTGACGTGTGAAAAGATAGAAAACAACTCGTCCGGGGGGTAAAGCATGCAGGCCTTGACGAGTTTTTGTAAGGCAGATCTATAGAAGCGTCAAGGTGTAACCTGCGAGAGGTTACTTATACCCGACACTAACATTACAACAACATACACGAACGCAAAGCATAGCAAACAACGCAGCAAGTCGGTGCATTTTTGTCGACGCTCAATAACACGAACACACGCACATCTGGAAATGAAATAAAACGTCACTACACATCTGGAAAACAATCGGAGCTGTATAGGGGCCTAACATAATGTACCTTTTTTATTTCAATTTTTGGTCTTCAATCGTCCGTGTCTTCGGAGGCTAATCAGGAAGGTCTTCGGAAATCCTGGGCCCAATGTGATTAACATTGGGGGCTATACCCTGTCGCCCTCCCTCCCTCCCTCCCTCCCTCCCCAAGTAATTAACTTGATTTCGCACTGTGCTGAGTACCCGGGTCGACCCGAGCCGTGAAAACTGACCCTCCAAAGCCACGGCACTCTCACAATATTTGACAACCTGCACCAGGTACACAGGCAGTTCCTTATTCTGCAGTGGATTGTTCCCTCCTCCACCTCCCTCTCCCCCCACTAATCAAGCAACCACGTCTCGCCTCTCTTTGCACACCAAGTCTTCTCTTTATAATGAAGTAACCGGTCCTTTTTTTTTTTTTTTTTTTTTTTTTTTTTAGTTTCAAGTTTAAAAAAGAAGAAGAATAAAATCCTGACCAAAGTCCGGAGTGAAGTTGAAATTGCAAAATGATTAAAATCCAGGGTATTCCCTCGTCCTGCGGGACCGGGATTTATCAAAGGGAGCTCTTGGAAACATCAACAAGATGGAAATGCGGTCTCGATAGACTCGCCAGTGCTTGATGCATTGCAGATTTATTTAATCCGGGAATACAAAATGAGCAAGCGACTTATTCCTCTGGAGTCGACATTAGAAGTCCTGTAATGATAAAGTGCCGGGGCTACTTAAGGCAAAGGCCGCTCTGGTATATACAAGGCATCACCTCTCAGATTGCATCTCACAGAGCTGCACGGACTTTATTTGTTGGTATTTTTTTCCTTTTACACCCTCCGCCTCATGGCATATATACAGCGTCTTAGATTGATCTCCGAGACGACGGGCGGTATCGGCAAGTGTGTAGCCTATATATACCTGTACACACCGCTGGATTTATTTACCAAGACATCGCTATAAACGATCGGAACTGAAGCAATTTAAAACTTCGATGGCTTGTGACGTGGTATTTTTTTTTACTCTTCTCAATACTCGAGGACCATTTGGGTCTCTTCCCCTTTCCCTCTCTCTCGCACTCTCTCCCTCTTTCTCTATCTCCTCTCGCTCCCAATCTCTCTCCCCCTTATCTCTCACTCTCCCATATCTGTTCCTCCCTCTCTCCTCTCTCTCTCCCGCTCTCTCCTCTCTATCTTCCCCCCTCTCTTTGTCTCCCTCTCTCACCCCCTCTCTCTCTCCCCTCTCTCCCTTTCTCCTTTCTCTTTCCCCTTCTCTATCTGTCTCCATCTCTCCCCCCTCCCCTCCCCCTCTCTCTCCCTCTTTCTCTCTCTCTCCCTCCCTCTCTCTCTCCCTCTCTCTCTCTCTCCCTCTCTCTTTCCCCTCTCTATCTGTCTCCATCTCTCCCCCCTCTCTCTCCCTCTTTCTCTCTCTCTCCCCCTCTCTCCTCTCTTTTTTCCCCTCTCTATCTGTCTCCATCTCTCCCCCACCCCTCCCCCTCTCTCTCCCTCTTTCTCTCTCTCTCTCTTTCTCTCTCACTCCCTCTCTCCCTCCCCCTCTCTCTCTCTCTCTTCCATCTCTCTCTCTCTCTCTCCATCTCTCTCTCTCTCTCTCTCTCTCTCTCTCTCTCTCTCTCTCTCTCTCTCTCTCTCTCTCTCTCTCTCTCTCTCTTTCTCACTCTCTCTCTCCCTCTCTTTGCAAGTTGCGCACTTGTGGCTTCGGGAATGGAGTGGGTTGAGGTGATGAAGGGGAAAAAAATACCCCCTCCGGCTGAAACAGATATCAGAGAGCAGCTATGGCCCAGATTAACCGAGTCTTGAAGCAAGAAAGAAAAGCGAGGCCGAAGACCTACTTCCCCAAAATGTCAGGCCATACAGATATTGCTAGTAGCGTGCTCAAGTCATATGGCCCTTTTTTGGGGGAGGGGAGGGGGAGAGGGGGAAGGGGAAGGATGGCCAAGGCAGTCAGTTGTTCCACCAACCCCAAGCACACTGCGGGTCTGGGTGATATCACCCTCCCAACCAACCCACCGCGCCCCTCCCTCCCTCCATCCCTCCTCCCCGCTGCGCGCTTATTGTCTTAGCGCTCCCAGTTTTAATTCAAGATGAAAGTCTTAATTACGAGAGGGAGCTCAATGCGCGCGGGGCATCTACAGATATCAACGAGTTCACTGCAGTGGACGAAATGAGAGCTCAGGGCAGTCGGGTCACAGATATGATAGCGGTTAAGTTCCAAGCGATGCACAATGATTATCAGAATATAAAATAATAATAATAATAATAATAGTCATAGTAATCCACTGGGCCTATCTATTACTCCTTCGGGGGGAACAGAGTGTGACGCATCGTCGGGGCAGCTCCGTCTGGTAAACTGCTGCGGTATTCCTTGGGATTACATCTGACAGGCCGGCTCCGAGTCCTGTGACCGACTGGGGGGAGGGAGAGGGGGGAGGGGACCTGTAGCCGTGCACGCCGAACGCGATGGGGGTCGGAGCATCTCCTCCACAGATTGACACCTTTCTGCATGGATGGGGGTCGCGGGTCCAGCGCGCGTCTGCAAAGCCATGCGCGCGTTCCACCGGAGGAAAACACCTGCTACACAAGTAATGCATCTAAGTCGACTGAAAAGGCATGAAACAGAAGGCTATAGGACCCAACCGGCAACTCATATGATAATATCCAACAGCTCCCTCGTTGTCCCCCCATAATACGGCAGCGGGGAGTACCGGGTTGCGTGTCTTTCTGAGTCCGATCGCAACTGGACTCCGGGAAGACTTTCAAGAAGAAGGTTCCTGTTCTTCAAAAACAAAACCAAAAACGGCTACAGGGACGGAGCAGGCGGTATACGTATAATCGGGCCTTGCGGGGTGTGAAGAAATGAAGCGGGCGCGAATGGCAGACAACGCAGGGAGAAAATAGGACACGGGTTGTAATTGGAACAGACCGGTCCTGTAAATAACGGATCGCGAGGTGCAGACTCGCGGGAGATTTCTCCGTGTGAGGTAAGGCGGGTTAGGGGCGCCATCCAGGCCCACATTTGGAGTAATTAGAGCCCCCTTCGCGTGGGTTCAAGCACTCTTACAATTCGTACTCGTCTTCATCCCTGTCGGGCCATCAACTCTGTGTACGGATCCTCGAATACGGAACGACATATATCAACAGAAGGGGAGATGGAGGGAAGGGTTAAATCAATTCGTTGGACTAATGGACGGATTGAATATCGAGCCCTCTAATTAAAAGGGTGGGTTTTTTCGGCGGGCCTGGAACGACCACAATGTCCAAGGGTGAAAATAACCTTTGACCTTGTTCGGGACCGGGCTGTCAGAGATCATCGATATGCATTGGTTATCCAAACCGCGGTATCTCCCGACTCGTTCATCGGCTGTGCTTACAATTGTGCGTTGGGAGGTAGACGGGTTGATGGTTTAAGTTAGCAAAACCTGCTATAGCTTGATAGTTAACCTTCCACCCCTTGCTTGCTCGCGGTGCCGCTGTGATGAATTGAGCTTTAAAGTTTGATCTGTAGCCCACGGAGCCCCTAAAGGGACATTTGATGATAATTTATCAATCATAGAAAAAAACATCAATGGGAACACTAAGTCAACGCATTCGGGCAGTGCACTCCATTGGGCAATATGCCCTATACCGTACATTAACTTTAGAGTACGCCATAAGTTGAAAGTGCTTGAGGGCGCTCTTTCCGATGTCATCTGCATTAGACCTCTTCAAGGTAATCGCCACACAATTTGCGTAAAAATGATCTTGCACCAAATGGATTTTTGTGTGAATATATTTTCCTCGTATTTATCAATGAAATCTAAGAGGATTTAAAAAAAGAGGCATTGAAGCATTTCTAAACTAAAAGGGTTCACGGTAATCTTTTGAATAAGGGTAACCTTCTGTACGTTATCGTCGCAATTAAAATCAAGCCGCTTAGAATTTGGCTATTAATATTACCAATGCATCAAAGCAATGGGAAAACACGCTTTCCATCATTTTTCAGGCGACACAAATGGAGCGCATTCAAGCGCAGACTGTTGAACTGCCGGCCTCAGCGGTCACTGAAAGCTACCGACTGACTAAAGGAGGAGGAAATGACAAACCATCTGCTCCCTGGGGAAACCAAAACTTAATGAGCAATGACCAATAGTTATAACATCTTAATCGGTTTGAGGTTAGCCCTTTGCTTATACCGCATTGTATATTGGCTTCCGCGCGTGCCTGACCGCGTTCTTTTGGAACGACCGTGCAGTGTTGAACTGGCCATGGTTGAGCCATCCATGGTTGAACCACCCATGGTTGAACATCCATGGTTGAACCATTCGTGGTTGAACCACCCATGGTTGAACATCCATGGTTGAACCATCCATGGTTGTACCATCCATGGTTGAACCATCCATGGTTGCACATCCATGGTTGAACCATCCGTGGTTGAACCATCCATGGTTGAACCATCCGTGGTTGTACCATCCATGGTTGTACCATCCATGGTTGAACCATCCATCGTTGAACCATCCGTGGTTAAACCACCCGTGGTTGAACCATGGTCTTTCCCCAAAAAATTCAACATTTTAGGCAGAAATATTTCAGTGCGAGGTTTCTACTATAACCATCTTCACACTGTATAAGTTTCATGTAAATCTGTGAACATTTCTGGTTTTTTTCTATCTCACCAATGTTGTGTAGGGGCTTTAAGCATGGTGTGTGATCATGGTGATAATACACTGCGAAATACACTTGGGAAATGTGGACTTACTCCGATAACGCCGCAGAATACCGCCATGATGAAGACACAGGAGCAGGCAATGGCTGCTACAGCTCCCTGGGCTAGCGGGCACTTGTTGCAGTCCGCGGGGCAGTTGGAGCAGGTCTCCCCCTCGGGCACTTCGCACTCATTGTTCCCGCAAACTGTTCAAGTGTGCAACCACAAAAACAAAACATTTAGTCGCGGGATAATAACGCCACATGTCCTTAAGGAGAATAGAAAAATCATTCAAAAGCAGTTGGAACATCCCTTTATGGTAAATATTTGTGAGGAGTGCGACTTACATAATTATTATGGCCGTTTACGATATGACGGCTTAGGCTCGGGCTTGACTTCGGTCATATTTATCTTTCTCGTATTAATATCACAGGCATCTATAGGCACAAGCGTGTGGCTCCAGTTTCTTGGTGAATACTCTATATATACCTATCAAGCCAACAAACCTTCAAATTTGGCAACAAACCACGACCTGGATTTTCAGGTTTGGTGGTCAGACGTAGACGAAGCCTGAGCCCGAGCCTTCATTCCGAAAAACAGCCCCAGTGAATGGAACAAGACTTATATCTACCGTAACACATCTCCCCTCTTTGCTAATAACTACCGTACTTCACTGAGGTTAATGCAAGCGTATACGCATATAACGATCTTCGCGTAGCGTGATGCCCTAAAGGTCAGCCAGCCGAGTCCTCGATATTGCTGATTGATGTCTCCATCTTACTTTTGCCGGGTACTCTAATGCACCCCAGTAAGAGCTTCAGCGGGCCCGTACATGTTGCCTGGCCGTACAGAAAAGGTGTCGGCAGGTGGGGAACAGGCTTGGACACTCACTGGCCATTTTACGGCACCGAAAGTCCCAAAAGGAGCGGCTCTTATCCACGAGCATGTACTCCATGGAGGTAGGCTCTAGAGCCGCAGTAAGCCTTGATGAGAGTCTAAGACAAACATCGCTTCATACAAAGAAAGAGTCTAACAAATATGGCCCCTGGGTTTATGATGCAGAGGACAGCGAGCACTCATAGCATACAATCTTGAGTGTTCCCAAAATGTCAAGACCAAGGTCTTAATTGGACGCGGTGCATGGCATAAGATACCGATGTTTGTGTCACTGTATACTGTCTCTGATTGGCCCCGAAGCATATACCGGATCATTGTAAAGTTTAGTGACACAACTGGTTCGTGTCGAGTCGATGGGCTCCGGATACCGAGATGACTAAGGACACATATTACATTGGAAAGGTTACAGAGGCCTCCCTCGCTCAAGACTCTTTGAAAGATTCTATGCAGATCTGATGTCTGCGGAAAGGTATTGGTCCACATCAGCGGCCTTGCCAAGAGCGTGTCAACAGTTTTCACTTTGCTGGTAGCAAAACCGATTAGATTGTATCTCCAACCGAATACAGCATACAGAAGATTTATCCGAACCCATGACGGGGAGGGGGGGGGGAGAACATTTCGATACAGTTGCTCGGAGGACTATGCATTAAGTCGCCGTTAATGTTTGCCTTGGGAGAATATACATACTAATGGTAACCGTCATCAGTGTAGACGCTATATAGCCTGATCAAAATGATATGGCGCACAGACGATTTCCGCACGGACTCGTGGAATTTTAAACTCAGCATCAAGTTCGTCATGGGTGTGGAAGGTATATGGTTCAGACCAGAAATTGAACAACAGTGTGGAGCTCTGACTGGCTCGTTATCATCAGTCAAACCATCGAGGAGCGAATATCTGAAAAACCTGACCGTGGCGACAAGGTCTGACCTCATCACACCCGGGTCACTGCCTTGCCCCGGATTTCTCTCTTAATTGGCCGTCCAAAATAATAAACACGTTATGGAGACGCCGACAGATTAAGTGTGATTCAACGTGAGATTACGCAGGTCCGAGTCACTGAGAGAGACGAGACAGGTCACATTAATTCTTAACTGAAGAATCTTGCACAACACGATGACGTCCCTTAAACTTTCTGTGCGCAGAGAGAGAGAGAGGGGAGATATTTGCAAGTTCATATACACTTATGATAAACCCAAACCGCTCTATGTCTCCTTGTCTCTGAGTGTAGAAATCCGCCACTGTCTTTCCTTTCCAATGGAACGGACGGGATCTCGTCGGACCGCGGTGATTTTCCAGGTGCGTCCAATCACGTTTCCGCGGACGCGCGCGCGCCCAGTCTCGCCGGGCGATGTGCTTTCACAAGAGCAGGTGTACACAGAGCTCAGGGGAAATGGGGGGAGGGGGGGGGGGCAGGTATCTCAAAGCAACCTCGACCGAGGAGGGGGCTCGGTATATAGATGGCTATAGGTGGAGCGGAGAGACGATGAGTTGACTGTCTGGCAGACTGACTATACACACGTCATTATACCGTCGCCAAATTTCAGAAAGGCACACGATAAAGGTCGCTCCTTCCCCGAAACCACCAATGTGTAGGGCAGTGCGTATTGTTGACGGCGAGGCAGATGCAACGAGACACACTAACACACTGACACATGACTCTTGGTGACGTCCATCTTTCTATACAGATATCGGTCAGTCCCCGACATGTTGGAGCAACGTGGGCAAGTTTACGAAACCATGGATCAGGCTCGATCGGGCTCAGGCTTCGTCTCCCTGGAAATTCAGGTTGTGGGCTGTCGTGGTTAGATGAATACAGATAAATACAGAGCACTCAACGTGAAAATGGGGCCTGAAACGCTTCTTTCTAGATGCCTGTGACATTATAACGGGTGAGAGAAATATGACCGAAGCCTATAGCCCGAACCTTTAAGCCTTCATTTTGTAAACGGCTCTAATTAGCCCCTTTCCTCGGAAACGGAGGTAAGAAATAAAGAACACAGAAAACAGCCATAGCACATCGCTTCCTCGAGACACCATGCTTCCCCGCGCGCTGACCGGAAAAAAACCATTTCATTTACAACACTCCTCTTTTTAGACGCGGGAGGACGAGGGGAGGGGGGGGACCTCTCTCACGAGACCAACTTCATTACAAGCAATAAGGCAATGGTTTCCCATGACCCTACGATGCAGCTGGAACTTATCCAATTCCTGCCTGGATGGTGTACGACCGGAGCAGCGGCCGAAGGAGCAAAGGGAAGGGAGAGAGGGGAGGGGTAAAAGAAAAAAAGAGCAAGCAAGTCGAAGTCGAGCACTCAAGAAAGCTAGGCCGATCAATAAGGAACCTGTTTACGACGGGAGGGGGAGGGGGAGTAAAGAGAGAGAGCCTATTCCCCCCTCCCCGTATGACCAAATAGAAGGATGCGAGCACGTGCTCCACACGTATACCAGAGCGAGGCATCAGGGTATATACACCGCCTGCTGCTATGGCATAGCGGCTCGGTGTTGGTCGTGACGGGCCGGACCGGGTCACAGATACAAATACGTCTTCGACATCCCTATAGCAAGTCCCCAGTGAGTGCGGGCATGTGGACCCTCACAAACCACCCACATCATACACGCGCTTCTCCTTAATTCCTTTCCCCGCAATCTCCTCCACAAATCTCAGACGTTTGATTAAAAGAGTCCAGCACTGAGTTTTATTTCTTTCTTTCTTTTCTTTCTTCCCCTTCTTCACAGCGAGACGAGTGCCAGGGCCCACGTCAAGTTGATTAAAGAAAGACCCGTACCGAGTTTATCGCAGCGTCCCGGTGATCCCAAACGGGATACGGTATCGGGAGATTTCGGCGGCGGCGCAGATCGAACCGCCTCGTGCAGCCCGGCCCGCGCGTCCAGGTCGATGCAATCGTGGGCCGTCTCTCCGAATGCACGTATCCCTCCCTCCCCCCGCACCCCACCTCCCGCAACAGAAAATGTATGATACCGCGCAAACCGGTTGGCACTGAAGGAATACCCAAGACAAACCTTTAAACTATATTATTGGCCGACATCGCAAATTACCCTGTGGGCACGCGGCCTTGCATTAATGAATCCAGCTATACAGTATGCCTCGAACGAAACATTAAATCCATTTATTCATAGTTCATCTTGAGTGTGTAGAACGATATGAAAAGGATACCAATTTTTTTTCTTCACTTACTAAGACCCCAAAGCTCTTGATGCATTTTTATTACACCATTTAAAAATGTTGACGAACAGTCACCAAAAACGCATGGATTAATCCTGCAGTAAACCAGCGAATAATCCGTGTGGACTGCACCTATGGATGTCCCTGTACCCGCTGCCTATATAGCCGACCAGCTGAAACATAAGCAAGCTTTTGTTGGCGCGCAAAGCAAACATACAGTAGTGGATCGGAAGAGCTGTGCAAGCAATCCGACCCGATATGAATTGCAGTGCAAAGCCCAGTGGATCATCTGTCACATCACCACTCCAAACAAAGAACGCCCAGCCCTCCTAATTATTACGCCCGAGAAAGACGAGCTGCCAACAGCCGGACATTGAGAAGACGGGGGCGATTGGGTGCCGCATCTCATCACTGAACATTCTCTTTACAAAAATCGGTAACTTACAATACTTTACTATACGAAGAGGGATTTTCCCTTGCTATTTTTTCTTTCGATACAAATAGAATTTCTTCATTGAGTTTTGTTTTATCACTTTAAAAAGGCTTTTCGCTTGAGGCAACCCGTCGCGTTTTTGAGGACGTCATCGTATAATTCTAATTATTCATTAGGCCCATTTCTATGCAGGAAGCGATTTTCACAAAACGATCTTCCGGGATTTAAGCGTGATTCTCTGTTCTTTTTACCTTTACCATACACGTATAAGGAAGAAACGCGTAGGAAAATTCGAAGAAATTGTAAGAAATCGCCTTTTTCCTATTAACTGAATAATTTTATGCTTTACTTCAGAAATGAGTACCGTAAACACTGAATATATACAAGCCATTGTTGTGAGATTAAAAGACTCAATGCTGGGTGACAAAACATGGTGTCGGAAATAGACCTCATTTCAGATGTATTTTGAATGGCTTTGGGATTACGAGCAGCGCTACCAATACGCCGGGATTGCGAAACGGCGGAATGGCCACTGACTGGTACAGATAGCTAATTGCGTGCGTATACGCGTGTCCCTTTACGTGCGAAACCTCTCTATATAATCATTATCCGACATTACTATGTCATGTTCCAAGCCTAGTCAAGGATCGTCTCGACCTTGCCCTTAGTACGCAGCATGGAAACCCGTACGGTGGTTAGGAATGGTCTACTGGATGCGTATAACGATTATAGAGCGAGGCTACGACACGCTACATTTGCGGCTTGGGCAGCAAGGACATACCACGTTCACAATGACGCACATCTCCAAGGATGGTTTTGTTCATCCTTTGGAGATGTATACGCCATGTTCACAATGGTGCACATCTCCTAGGATGAACGAGACCAGAACACGACCCATATCATAGAACTGTAACAAATATGGCGGCCTCAATGACACGCTTCAAATACAGCTGATATTCGGGCGGGGGTAATTATCAATATCATCAACATCAGTCGGCCAAGCAATTAACTAGCCATCGGTGGTGCATGTCTGAATGCTTTGTGACGTCATCCAGGATGTCACACAGTGTGGGTTTTTCTCTTGTCCTGTGCGAGGGCTGTGAAGCATGGGTTGGCAGGTGAAGTGACGGCACCGTTTCGGGACACAGCGGAGCCATGAATTTCTTCAGTGGCTTGCTGTCAAAACATTGCCATGTACAGCCAGAAACACTGCCGGGTAGCCCCAAACACTACCGGGTAGCCACAAACACTACCGGGTAGCCACAAACACTACCGGGTAGCAAAAACCACTGCCATGCAGATAGCCAAAAAAACACTTCCGGGTAGACAGAAACAATGCCGGGTATAGTAAAAACACTGCCGGGAAGCCCCAAACACTTTCATGGTAGCCAGAAACACTGCCGGAAGAAACAAACACTACCGGGTAGCCACAAACACTACCGGGTAGCCACAAACACTGCCGGGTAGCAAAAACCACTGTCATGCAGATAACCAGAAACACTGCCGGGTAGACAGAAACACTACCGGGTAGCCCAAAACACTGCCGGGTAGACAGAAACACTACCGGGTAGCCCAAAACACTACCGGGTATCCCAAAACACTACCGGGTAGCCCAAAACACTACCGGATAGCCACAAACACCGCTGGGTAACACTGCCAGGTTGCCAAAACCACTGCCGGGTATCCATCAGTTGACACACTATTTCGCGAGGAGGCGAACATCTCGCACACAAACTTTAGGGCACGCGATGAGGAAAGAGCAGGGTATAAACCTGCTCCTTGAGGCAGAAAGCTCGATGCTTTCCCGCTAAGCTGTATGCGCACGGCTTAAAGATTTCAGCTAAAAGCCAGTCTCCACATATAATGTTATTGATATTGGACGAATAGAGGGTATCTGGATCTGAAACCCCTTTTTTTGGTATCGTGTGAGGCGAAAATCGTTACGGAAGATTTGCGGCACACGATTAGGACAGAGACGACCTGCTATCAGCATCGCGAGGCAGTGAGCTCAGCTGTTTCCCACAATGCACGGCGGATCGGATGTAACAATCGCGTGCATGCGGTTCCTATCCAGCCCCGACGTAACCGCGAGGAGCCTTACAACTTCGAAAGACGGGTCTCGTACCTGGACCAGAAAGCACTCAATACGAAGGGCATCCCCAATAATAGCCCCCTAATTAGATAGCGGCCGTATCAGCCAGCCGGCCATGGAGCCACGACCAGTGTCTTGCAAGTTGGGGGGGGGGTGGGGTAAGAATGCCCTTTTCCCCCATGGCAGCATTGTGGGCGAAGAGAGTCATGAATCGCCATCAATTGGGAGTCCATCGGGCTATAAGTCGATAGGACGTCTTGCTCACGGAGCGCCCATTACTGGCCAGCCATGTGATGGGATATGGCTTAATTAGCTGCTATCGTGGCGGTGTATAGCCATTCAGCCGGCCTTGTACCGCGGCGCAGAGCTGATCGATAGCGGGCGAACCAGCACGGATCGCGGGGATATATACCCGCATGAGTCGGGTTGCAGTCTTCATGCGCTGTATCGACGGAGTAAAAGCGCGTTCTGTCCAGTTCAGAAGTGCACAGCGAGTATAATCACGAGACACGCATATAGCTTAAGTCGTTACGCTGGGAGTAGACAGCACTCGGAATAGAAACGCCAGTTTAAAGGTGTAGTTGACAGTAACATGGGTAGACAGTAATGTGTCTGCATTAAAGAAAAATTATCTCATTCGCCTGGAAATTGCATCATGTAAAAACCAGAAAGCGGAAATGTGTCGTGCAAAACCTGCGGACATTTCCTTCATTTGGTGGGTGCATGGAGTGGATTTCACAGAGCCTATATGATACAACTTAACTCAACTTACGATTGATATCCCATCGTATGTTGTGTTACAGTTAGGCCGTATGGTGTCTGTTCTTCGCTCACCGTCTAGCGATTGATGATAAGTTACAATGAAAGTGATTACAATAATGGAACAAAGGTGTGACAATTGATTGCATTTGTTACTTAGGAAAATCCCACAGCAACCATTTTTACACGTCAGTCCAGTTTCGTGGGACACCTTGACATTTCCTTGCAAGAAACCACTCCATGATATCGGGTGTCTTTCGTCCACTATTCAAGCAGCTCGTGACCTTAGCTGGCGAACTCCAGAACGAAATAGGATACAACGGGACGAGGGCCGGTGGGATGGAGATCAGCTATTCTTGGGTGACTCCCAACCTCCTAGAAGTTAATAAAATTGTTCTATCGATTGACTCAACAAAACTGATCCACGTCTAGTCAACCAAACCCACGAGACAGGATGATAGACAAACCCTCATTTCATTATATTAAAGTGGGAGGTTTGCGGTAACACCATGTAGCACTTCTCTTTCAAGAAGGAGTTTGGCTCTGTTCAGAGTGTGGCCGCACGAATCCTTCCCGAAGCGGGAAAACTCAAACGTTCATCTTTAGAAAGTGGTATTAATTTTTGGGTTGTCGGAATTTCACCTGGTAGGTTTTGAGCGACAATTATAAAGCTTCGTTGCTGAAACCTGCAAGAATGAACACAATTTAAGACTGAATCCGTATTTTGGGGGGGTAATGATTATCTAAGCGAAATCACAGCTTGTGCACGGGCTACAGATGGCATCGGGGTATACCTACGAGTTATACTAATAGCAAAACAAGTACGGGTAAAAGTTGAATAATTATCAGGTTAGGTCCAAGACGCGAGCAGGCATATAATCGACGCGTCCCTGATCGAGCGCCCCCCGTCCCGTTCAACTCCCGTTCACGGGGAATTGCTCCGCGATGGACTATCGGAGAGACCGGCGGTGACCATGAGACTAGTCACCCGTCGCTCAAGCGCCTGATTGCTTTATTATCGCTCATACATCCTGTCGGCTGCGTTCAGGAAATGCTCTGATGCTTCTATATAATAGCTGAGCAGTGAGCACTAACTTTAATTTTGAAGCCCCGCGCGCGAGGGGAGTAACACTCAATCAAGAGCGTTGTGGTGGGCTTCTCCGACCGGCGGGTCGGCCGTGAAATAAGCGAATTGACCCTTCACTAAATGAAGTGCAAAGCTATTATTGTCACATGTCCTTTCGGCAAGTTGAACACTTTGATTTCAAAGTCAGTATATAGTTCTCGGAGTTTTTAAGGTTTATGTTTTTGACTCTAAACCCAACTGCTTAATTTTACATCTATGACGCAACGCGATTCCCGCCGCTATACAATATTCGAATCCACCACACGACCTCGACCAGCTCGGTGGTCAAGATGCCTGCACTAGAAAGCGGGAGTCGCCTGTTCGAATCCCGCCCGAGCTCCCTGGATTTTTTTTCATCAGGCAAAGCACAGAGCATTCAGTGTTTATCACGTCGAGCAGGGCAAAGCTTCACTGAATTGCTTTTTTATTTGGTGTGTGATCCAGACATGTTAAGTGATCACGAGTCACGCTATCGCAAGTGGTCCTGCAATGTATAAACACGAACCGCATCCTTCCTATAAGTGAAGCCAATCCGATTGACGTTTTTTTTATGGAGCAAATAGCACCTTGATGAACCAACCAATTCCAGTCATTATGTGTCACGCTATCCCTACAATGATGCCACACACGTGAAACGATTCACCTTCAATTAAATCAAAACGATTGGAGAGATCGAGCTCCGACTGAACGTCCAGCACTGCGGGTCTTCTAATTTGGTGGGCGGATTCGAGCAAATGTTATCTGTCTTCCTACTTACCTGGAATTAATCACTGACTATCAGTTAGATTCATGGCAGCTGCCCAATTCAGTTACACCACGGAACAGACGGCAGCGAGAAATTAAATTTGTGCAGCCCAGGCTCTACACTCACTGCCTCTTCATAATATATTGGATAGGATTCAGCCACGGTCAATACATCAGTTGTTTCTTCCCCATTAATCACCTGGGATTTTTCCAGGTGGGGTCCGGTGTTGTGGGCATAGACTACGATTGTCAATGAGGCGGGTTTCCATCGCCGTACGTTCATACACCACGCATCAATACATTTTTTTTTTCCAATACGGGGTGCAATCATAAAGACAGTCGCCCTCAGGGGGTGAGATAATATTTCCAGATTTGACCATTGCTTTGAGTTATGACGAGTATGGCCTTATCTAAGGGTAATAGTGACCGACTAACAGAGCCATGTACATTGACGACCCCTGCACTACCGCCAACCAGCTTCCAGCTAAGGGTATAATATGGCAAGCATTGCGTTGATTTAAGGCGTGGTTTATGTTCGACTGTGGAGTATCAGGCAAATGGTAGATTTTACATCTGGACCAACTGAATTCAAAAACACAGAATACATTTTTATAAACTATTTTTCAATAGTTTATGCGTGAATTGAAGCAGCATTTGCATTGTGATAAACGTATATACCCAGTTGGTATCGACTTTCATGGACAAAGTCTAGAAATCAAACACCAATATGGAGCACCCTAAACATGAGTTATCAAGCAAGACAGGTACATCGTTACGTCGGTGTTATCAGGTTAAAGAGGAAAGCGTTTGGCAATTGTCAAACAGCAGCACAGCAGCGGAATCAAAGTAAGGTATGGTGGGCATCATTGTTCCGTGACATTAAACTGAGACTGATCCCAGAGGGGCCTAACCTAAGACGGGTCCTCCCCCGCTCACGCCAGGAGATGCGTTTCCAAGACTAATTCAATTAATCCCAGCGCTGCTGTTGCAACAACGCCCGAGTGTGGACCGGCCCGCGCACTCGACCAGTCCGAAGTCGCATTACGTGCCCTCCTTATCAAGCAGTGTATCTGCTGCAACCTTTACGGGGCTGCGCGCTGGACGAGCCAGCTAGATCTAGACCCAGCACTCGCCGGCCTGCGATATATATATATACAGGGGCGCGAAACTGTAATTTATTTAGCAGCAGTGGGATGGGAAGGGCCGGTCCCATAACGCACGGTATAAAGCCGGCATACTTCTCATTGTTAGACCCCGTTGCGTCAATTACGCCAGCGACCCCCCCTGTTTGGGGACCACGGGATGAAATAGTGGGGTGCATATTGACGTCTAATATTAACCACACATATCTATTTAAGAAATGCATGGGGGGATGAAATCCCATTGATTTATGAGGATGTATAAGGGTCGACCTCACCGCGGCAGAGAGCCAGGGATGTGAGGTCTCTCTTGCAGGCTTGCAGGTTGGGTTACAGGCTCGAGCCAAAAGAACCGAGCCAAATACCAGTGCATGGGCAAGTGTCAACGTCCTGCAATACGGTGCGACGTAAGACGACCGGATGGGTAAGGAACTGGTGCGATGGATATCAGTCAAGCTCATCTTCTGCTGTCATCTAGGGATCTGAAGTGTACAAACACATTGGCGAGCTTCTTCTTCTTGGTGGAGTCTGATATTGGTGATCTTTTTGGTCTTTAAAAATATCCTTATAAAAATGATGGCGCTATTGTAAGGTCATGTCAGGAACCCCCAGTTTAAACAAACGTAAGACAAACATTAACTTTCAAACAGCAAATTAATCCCTTTGGGTTAGGTTTGATGAAAAACTCCTTCACTAAATAATCATGAAGCACACATTTTGGCAGTAGATCAACAGGTTCAGGGATAGACAGATCTGCAGGAAAAACCAGAAATTTTCAGAAACTTTGGTACACAACGAATTAAGTTTCTGTTGCATGCTCCTGTGATGACATCACACATTTGAACATGACATTTTTTGAACGTTTTGGGGCGAAATTAGGCGCTAACAATTTTTTAAATCATTCCTGTATTGATTATATTGTGAACATTACCTAAGAAGGGCTTTAACTCTTTTAAAATCCATTTTCTGTGTAGCTTTAACTATAGGACCGAGGGGGTAAAAAGGCAAAGTTGTTGCGTCCACACAAAGACATTTCAGGTTTCAGCTGTGCCACACTGCTTGCAGGCAGGTATATCGTTGGATTGTAGGCCTATTCCCGAACGTCCATCTATGTCATTGCGATCCCCCCGCTAGCCTTACTGATCTTGAAGCGGGACCCGTGGTTACGTCAAACAGTTTCTTTTTCCGTCACGACTGATGGCGAAGACCTTAGGGGTGGCAAACTCCCATGGCAAGCACGTACATACCCGATAGGAATGGAAATAAAAAAAGACCCGCGAGGTTACTCGCTACCTCAATGAATGGCAGTGTTTTCACACCGTTTATTGCCACAGCTGCGTTGTAAACACAAATTTAAGCGATGGAATCGTGAAAGGACATTTGGACAAAAATCCCTCTGACGTAATTCACGTATAGTTCAGTGGGAAGCAATGGATTGTCGTGAACATGAATTGAAGGTCAGTTTATTTGGAGTTAAGACTACAAAAAAAAATATTCATTTAAAATGTGTGCAGATGGTTAAAAATTTCAAAATCACCATTTTGCCGTCCGATGGCAGGTTTTGTGAGAACGTACATATATGGTGTAGGTAAAATAGCACGCAAGTGTACGTATAAATGGTATCTAACAAATAGGTGTAAGTAATTGGTGTCTGCTAGTGAAATGGGAGGTGCGTCAACGAAATGGAGGCGTGCATGTTCAGGGGTGTATGTTGTTTAGGTGTGATGCTTTATATTCTGTGGTAATTGGTACTGACATGTCGAGTTTCATGTGCTAATTATTAATGACATTGGCCAAACTTCATGGCAATGCGCACAGCATGTCGCCGTGACGCAAATTTCAACGAACCCAAGAGTGAGATTTGCGTCACCGGTTTTCCAAATCGATATCTATACAAGACAACCTGAACAGACAACGAAAATGAGAAGCGATATTGTCCTCTCTCGAAATGTCCAGGTCTGTACGAAATGGGGCACGACCCTGTTAGGGTGTGACATCTTAAGCAATGGAGAATTGGCACGCGTGGCTTCACACGTCTTAGAAGCTATAGAGGGTTGCTCCGTTACTTTGGCGAGCATCCTCTCGATAGACTGACTTATGGCAAACAAATTATCCATCTTCAGTCTAAGTCCTCGTCGCCGGTGCCAGTGGCCATAATGTAGCTGGGACGAGTTTACATCCAGGGCCAGGCAAAGTCCTTGTTGCCCTGTCAAACCCGACACGTCCACAGCGAGATAAAAAAAAACGAGGGGGCGCAGTAACCAATAATAAAGTGTGACAATCTCTGGTGTAAATAAAGCTTCCAAACAGCCGGCAACCAGGATTAATTAAATCCCAGGGGAGACGTATAAACGTCAACCTTGTTCTTAGCCCGGGCTGACCTTGCGCGATCTAAGTGCTGGCATCTAATCAACGGTTCCGTCTGCGTCCGCGGCAGTCTGGCAAGGGTATAAAATCAAAATCTGCAGACGTAACCTGCACGACTCAATGGCGCAGCTCCCCCTCAATGGAAACAAGAGACACAAAATGCCGCGTTTGAGGCAGGTGCACGTATTGAATACTCGGGGAAATCTGATCGAACTTCTTCACTGCAGACTGAGAGTGCAGGTTTTTGTGTCTGCTGGAACCGAAACATTCAACTGATGATGAACAACTTCCAATACTCCAGATGAAATTGAAGTGATGGCCCATCTTACGACTCGTAAAAGGCGTAGGGCTTTCCTCAGATCAGTATCGCATGTTTCATATAATCACCATCAAAATACTGTCAGGCTTCAAACTTGAGTTTTCCTTATTTGCCAAACAAATAAGGCATTTACGTTATTGAATCATGGGACGCCAAACTCTAGCACATGACACTTATAAAAACTTAAAAGTGTTCATTCAAATTGACTATACCTCCAAATTTGTAACTCCAACACTGACAAGTAATTACGTCGCTTGTGTCTTGTGGACAGGGTGATAATCCTCCACTTGTCATGTTCCTTCGGCTGACATTTTCTCTCTGAGACTTCAAGCCATCACTTATTTACGCCATCCGTGATTAAAAACCTCCGTTGGCTTGTCTTCTGCCAACCGCCTCGACAACTTTAAGTGACTTGTGTCAAGTCATAACTTGAGTAAAGAACAGCATAGGCCTACCAATAGCAACCTTTGTGCGGATGCATCAACGAAGCAAAAGCAAGTCAGGCAATTCATATGATACCAGCCATAAACTAGTTAGTAAAGAAATGTTTGTATAGTGGCACCATATCCATATACAAACAATAATTGTAAGCGAGTGTGGTTCTGAAATAGACTCATTTCTACGCCAACGTAAAAAAACATTTCACCATGGACCCAATGCAAACAGTTCTGAACTTGCTGCCTTCATCATACATGCGTATATATCCTAAGTTAGTTCGTTGGATGTTGTTTTTTGGTTCTGGCGTTTTTTTGTCATGAGTTCCTAATGTGTAGGCCTTGTGAATGCTGCATGGATCAAAACGAAGGGGCGTCAACAATTTGGTGTTTCGGTCTGACCTCCTTATTCCACGCTGCCCCCCCCCCAACGGAATCGTTAAACCAAAAGGAGGCGACAGCGACAGGCGATTCGATGTCAACGGCTACTGCCCCAGTGCGCTACAACGGGGCCAATATATGCCCACAACATCCAACGGTGGTCACATTGACGAAGAAGACACCAAGGTTCAAAAGGTCAGGCACAAACCACGTGCGTACGGCGGCATGCACAATCAAGCTACGGTAAATAGTAGCCGACGCCCAAATAACAATTATTTGGAAACTGAAATCGCACGGATTTCATGTGAAACATAATTATTCAAAGGCACGGTGCCGCTCAAAGAGGTATTGTCTGCCGCTTTGCAGTATAATACGCTACCAAGGTTCCGCCGCTCCCTTTGAAGAAATTCGGAGAAATCAATACGACTCTTAAAGGAACGCCATTGTTAAAGATAAGCCCGCTTTGGGTAATAATGCCCGTTAATACTTGTCGAGCGTCAACTCGGGGGACTTTATCACGGCGTTTATTCCCTGCGTTTTGCATAAAACCTTGAAGTCGAAATTTACCTCACCATACTTCACAAGCAATGATCTTAATCTTAGACTGATTACTTATTTAATATCTTAATGTAAGACTCGCAATAGCATTGATGGGTCTTTTTTCTTCTTCTTAACTTTGGGCCAAAGCATTGATATCATCAATAGGGATTTCAAATTATTTGGGTATCTTATTCCTTTGAGGCATTCCATGATAATTGTTGTACATGCAAGTAAATGTACATATATCTTAAGCGGACGCTGTAAGGTCAAGGAAGTTTAATTACGCCAATGGATACAATGAAGCGAACGAAAGAGACCAAATAATAGCCGTGGTAATCATAGTGCTCGAAAACGACAGACTCGACGGACAAAAACGGTCGTTCACCTGTCAATTTTCAAGATTTCTTTTTTGAACCTGAAGTCACTCTCCTATACTATACCCTAAGAAAACTTTTGAATTAATTACGCTGCATGGCTGGCTGACTTTGATCTTTGTCAGTAATGGATGCCGCCTCCTTCAGGTTGTCCCGACCATCGCATTCAAACATAAACTTTGACAATTCCCTCTCCCGGTCATTGAGTAGTACGTGCGTGTTCCCGCTCCTCAACCGCAAAGACCGAAAGCTTTCAGCTGTGTGTACAGAGAAAATACCACCGCATTGCTTATAGGATACATCGTCCATCTCACCAATAGCTCTCTGAAATAAGACTCCCCTGTACATACATTTATCAAGCGCTAGACAGTGTTTCCTCTAACGACCTTCGACATCCATGGCCGATTGTGGGCATATTCCCTACTTGGACTGTACAGACAAATACATGCGCATTGTTCTCCGATTGACTTGTACTTGAAAAATGTCGCCCTTTTGGGATTCCTTAGCATTCAGAGAAGGCTTTTAATATCCTCAAATCCGACTTGGATGCCGTGTATAGTCTTATACACGGGGGCATATATGAAGACGGTATATCGTGGTTGAGTGGTCAATTGAATTTGTCCTTCTGCTAAAAGGGTCTGACTCTCAGACTGCGCTCCAATTAATCGCCTTCACATCATGAGAACAGTTCTCGGCGAGATCGCCCAGGCATGGTATGTAGCAATCCCCCCTCTATACCAGGCTCCCGTTGCATCCGCTGTTTTGGGCTCCCCCTTTTGTGATACCGGGATCCTTGCCCCTCGTCCCGTTTTACGGAATTGATAGGAAGGTATTAAGGTCGGACATGGTGTACTGCGTGGAGTGATGGCTGACTTGATTTCTGGCCGCATTTGGTGGGACCCCCCTTTTCTATAAGTATGGATTGCTCGGAATGAATTCATCGGAAGGAACAGAGCGTGAGCACATCACGAAATCAGCCTGACATGCACGGGCTCTGATACCTTACGCTCCGCCAGCTGTACATACAAGACAACCTTGGTAAGGTGGGAAGGGAGGGGGGAAGACTTCACAAGAGCGTGCAGCACGGGACCGCGGGATATCACAGACAGTGGGGGTGGGTCGAGCAGTGCGCCATGGGCCTGCTTATCGCACGACACTCGGGCAAAACAGAAGCATAAATGTCCACCAAGGGACAAGGAACCAGATCATGCAATGTTCCGATAACGACAGCCAAGGCAATCCATCATTACCTACTCCTTTATTTGCCTAGATTGATTGGATCAATTGACGACGGGCGAGATTACCGGCACTACTGCTATGTGTGCAGGTGTCCCTTAATTGATACATCAATCTGACATGTTGGTTTTGAGGCAATCGTCTTAATGACGATTGCTTGAATATCATTAGCAGTGCTAAGACCGTGGTCCCGATTTCGCTAATTAATGACTTTAGATGAGCTGTTTACATTTAAATAAAGATGAGGATGTCCATACAAATGTATATCGAACTATATCCGTAGCTTCATTTTAATGAAGTCTATTAAATTACTTTGATATTTATTAGGTTCGATCCAGACGCTGTAAGAACGAGTTGCACAGATTAAAATATCTAAGTCAAAGAAATAAAGGAATGGATGGAAATGAGGGCGTTATCCCTGGAAATATACGACAGTTAATGGCTGAATGCTTCTGACTGGCGCCTTCTCCCCGATGAAGACTAATAGTCTATTTGGGAAGGCCATCTAAGGGCTGCATGGCCAAGAAGGTATGAGCACCAGCCTACGCAAAAACACATGTCTCGGTTAAGTCCTGGTCTAGTCAAAGTATAGTTTTCTTTGCCATTTTTATTTTCAAAACAGATTGAATATATTGCACACACTTATTTTCAACGGAATTACAAATTCTGCCAACTGGACTGACAGTAAACACCTTGTCCTCGCACGAGATGGACAAGCTACACAAATTGTGGTCACCTAAATCCTATTCCGAAGGGAAGAGGCGAGGAGTGAGGTTAAGTCAACTCCAGAATGAAAGGCAGGGCAGGAATATGATGTCTAACAAGGCGAAGCCAAATCGTGCCGATTAGCATGGGGCCCAACATCGAATCGAACAGCACACACCTGTCGGCGTTGCGGGAAATCGATTTCGACTTCCTGCGTTTCAGCCAGAAAAAAGAAGAAGTTATTAGTCCGAAGGAAAATGATCCTCAATAGCAAGTCTGACGTGTACTATCCAAGCCCAGACAAGAGAGAAGACTTTCCATGTATGTACATGCAGACTTGGTGCCAACCGAGGTGTTTGATGATGTATGTTGTACAAATGAGCGGCACCAATTTTGGTTTCAAGACGTGCCTGGTGAAAGGTCTGCGTCCAATTTATGGTTTGAGCGTCCGAGACTCTGGTGCAGACCCGAAGGGGGTATCTTCAACGAAAACGCGGGCCCCGGGAGACACACGTCATGGAATGGCGACCCCGTCCTAAAGTTTCCTGAGGTGAAATTTCCTTGCTATAGTTAGTTACCAGCCCTCCGGTCGTGTCAATCATGAGAAGAGATTGGCTCGATCGTAGACGTTCGATACTATAAGACTGCTCTTCAAAGCTGGCCTTACAAAAGGTTTGTGAAGGTGGTGGGAGGCAATTTACAAAAATGGATTCGATAGACGACCAGACGAGTAGTCCTACGTGATGATAATGCATAGACAGTGGATAGCTTTAAGCCGATGACAGTTAGCCGTATACAAAGACGACCTCTGGAAATACCCCACAACTAATTACACCCATGCAAAAGTGGTGTATGGCATCCCTAACCATTACCCTAACGAAATGGCCCGTGTATACCATCAAGGTTACAGCTCCATCAATTACCGATATGGAGTTGCATTTTTATTGTGCCGAGAAAGCAACGGCTAGACTAAGGGCACACACACGAACATTCACTGAAGTAAATCGACACGGGTCCCATCGGAATAGCAATAACTGCTACCGATTACTTTAATTCATCAGCTCGATTCGAATTACCGATGCCGTCTGGAATACAACAGATCCATATGTTTGTGGTTTTCAATGAAATTCGGATGGAAGTGTCCTCTCTTCTGCTCCTTTTCAAATAAGTTTCGTGCGGGTTTTGAATAGGTATTATATGGACAAACTGACGAGCAAAGTTCGAGACGGAGAGAAAAACATCAACCTAGGAGGGGGCCCTTCGCAGATAGACGACGACGATGCCCGAGCAGGAGACGCCTGGGTAATTATTATTTTATATGCATTACCTTAGCCCATGCAAGTACACAATCCATTATTGATAGAAGCCTCCGCTAACTACTCTCATTTTCGCCAAGGACACGCGGGCCGAGCCTGGCGCATTTCCTCTCCGGCTACGAGAACGCATTCATGGGAAATCACTCATCACTCCAGGTGACGTCATCGCAGAGTTTGATGCATTTTGGTTAGAGCCTGTAGAGGTATGGTATAGGCTCTATAGGCTTCAAACGCCAGAAAATACCAAATTCACAGGACAAAGTAAGCAGGAAAATCATTTTCTTTTGATAATCGTCATCATCTAAAAACGTTGCAAACTGCTTACTGACTAAAATTACCAAAATGCAAATCTCACGATTTACTGGGCCTGACGTTTCGATCCTAGCAGGACCTTTCTCAAAGGCAGAGAAAGGGCCTTCTGAAAGGTGCCTTTGAGAAAGGTTCTGCTAGGATTGAAACGTCAGGCCCACTAAATTTTGAAATCATCATCATCAATAGTCATCCTTAGTTTACCATTTTGTTGAGTTGTAAAATATGTATATGGTTTGAACTAGCAATGTCCAAATATACCAAACTCATGGAAAAATACAAACCAAATATAATCAAAATCTAACAGAAGGAATTTAAAGAATTGTTCTCAGTTTTTAGCATCTCAGTGGAGCTCTTTCTTAGTGAGAAAAGCGTAACGATTTTATGACCACAGAAGGTGACAACTTTGGAAGTATTGATTACAAAAATAATAATATAGAGACCAAAAGCTACACTGGACGATTATAACTCATGCAGGTATAGAGGTGACAGATGGAGACATGCTGTATCTCGTGCACAGCCATAGACTGAGTTGCCACTGACATCTTTAAAGGCCATAATAGTGATACAGTGAAAAGATTGCCACAGTCTGTGTGTTAAAGCATAACACATTCCAAAAAAGCAATACTGCGAAGATTGTAGCTCAAATGGTTATCTAGTAAAAAAAAAATCGTCACGGTTTACACACCGTTCTGTAGAGCAAGAGTTTATTACTCGCGAGTAATACATTTTTTCGATGTTTGAGTGAAGATTTCTCGAAAAGTACAGCATCCCAGACCGTAAGATTTCAACATGAGGATTCCAACATGACCATCTACAAACTGTGTAAATTAGAAGGGAATCTGTGGACATCGATGTTTCCCGATATTGTTGTATTGGGCCTTTAAGGGTGGCGGAGTTTAACGCGTTGACCTTTGCTAAAATCGTCCGGCCCCATTCGTCCCCGTGGCGCGACGCCATTAACATTTTCTATCCAATTCGGCACTCCGTGTTGTGAAACGAAAACCTAATTTATAATTACAAACGAGGTTCCGTGGCGCTCTTGCGATCCCGGTGGTGTAATAAAAGTTACGTTTATACAAGACTGAACCGAGGCCTCGGGTCGGGTGTCTTTGGGGACAAGGGATACTGGAAGAACTTGGCGCAGTCTTACCACGTATCACTGTCGCGCAGATGAAGAGAAGACACAAAAATTGGCGAAGGTACATAGCAGCCCAGCTCACTGGTTATTTATAAATTTGATCCTGCCGACCGTGGGTGGGAAATCGGGCCGCTGTTGGTTATTTGTGTTTTTATGTCAAACGGAATAATAGGACTAGCGTCTTAACTTCGACGCGCGTTATTGGAGTGTAAGTTTTCTGGGAAGAGGATTGGGCTATATACTTGCATTGTGTAGAGCTTAGAGTAAAAACTGCGTGAGGGCTAGGGCGCCACGAGAGGAACCGGTTCCAACCTGCACTCTCGCATTAAAGAGACAAACGGTTTTTTTTTTTTTTTTTTTTTTACAACGCGAACGTTTTAGTGGCGTTTCTGGGCCAAGTGGTGGACCGCAGCGTTTAGACAAGGCCGCCTACATGGGGATGACGTAGAGGGCCTGCGCTAGGCCCAGGGCTATTGACGGCATGCAGCCGCCAACCTATCACCTTAGCCACCACTAAAGTCTGTCCCCCAATGCCTCCAGAAGCAGTTTCCTGCCTAGACTTTACCGTCCCCGTCCCCACTTCCCCCCCCCTCTCCCCCAACACCACCAACACCTCCCGGCCATCCCCGCCGCCATTTCAGAAACATCGCTAAAGCGGGCCACGCCCCCACCGTCCACTTTGCCTCGCAGCGGTGGACGACTCAAGCCCCGACCGGCCAATTTGCCGAGCCAAGTGTGCATTGCAGATGTCCTAATGTAATATCACACAGGGAGAGCCTCGCTAATCGCTCGCCAGTCGATATTGGTTGCCCGGAGCGGCCAGGTTTTATTATCTGCCCTGTCAAAATACAACACCCAAAGATGGCGACACCCTATGGGAGCTCCGCCCGCTATCTCGTCGGCATATTCCCCCACTCGCTCCATCGCCCAGCTTGTTGGTTTTTTTTTTCTTTCTCAAACATCGATCCCAAAACTTTGTTCCCGGCGCAACCTACGAGGGGGTGAAGAAGCCAACATGTTTTTTTCCCCGTGGTTGCTGGTGGTCTTTTCAGGAGTGGCAGCCCTCGCTCTGTTGCCGGAATCTTATCTCGTGAGCGCGAATACCCCCGCCCCACACCTCGGAAGGTACAGCTGTTTTAAAAGGACAACCCTACCATCTCCCGAGCAGCTCCGAGGCAATGTTTCAGCTCTCGAGTTCCGAGCTTCACTCCCGTCTCCGTTCCCCTCGTCGATATTTCAACAGCAACCAATAACATACGCAATAGCGCATTTAGAGTAAACAGTATTTGTGTGTGTGTGCATTGGATAAAAGGCACGTCTCGTCCCCCATTGCTGCATGCTATATCTGTCACCGGCCCGCAGTGATTTCCACGTCATAACAATGAGAGGAGGTCCGCTGTACTTAACACAAGGTGAAGAGCGATGAATCATTAACTGCAAAAGACAACGTGCAACATACAAGCAAGCATTCCGACATAGCTACCCATCCCGACGACCCTCAATCACAAGTTTCAAGGCGGAGCAATCTTCTCCCACCGAAAAAAAAAAATCCGCGCAATATGGAAAATAGCTCAGGCCGACACGAGACGAAGGGGTGGGGTTTGCTTCTTGTTTAGAAAATTGTTCTAAAGCCTGCATTTTGTGAATTAAATTGCACAAGGAAGCGGCCTTCACATGACAAAAAAAAGTCGAGCTGCCCTTATAATCAGAAGAGATGGCCGTGATTAGTTCTCCGTGCATCTTTGCTGGCATGCAGGCATATAGCACGCCGTATCACTACACGAGCGGTGCGCACTCTCTTGTCTACCAAGCGTGTCTTCACAAAGATGGACCGACTGGAAACCTCTAATCACGTCTTTTGTGGCGTGCAGCGCGCGGCTTCAATTTGCGGGATAATTCGTCTCCTTGCCCCACATCTATTCACGATCTGACCGACAGAAGAAGAAGAAGAAGAAGAGGAGGAACTGAGACACAAAATCCTTGGGCGAACTTCCTGACAATCGTCGGCGTGATGAGGAGGAGAGGAGACCTTCCTCGGCGTGATCGTGTTACGGGTCTGCAGCCACCTCGCCAGCTAAACAATGTCCGATAGTCGATAACCGAGGGGGGAAACCAATAGGTGAGAGACTTCACACGTGTTCCATGCTTCAGCTGTTTTCGATTACAAACCTACTGCGTCGACGTGCCAACCCACAAGCCGCCCAACATGTACGACTGTTCATTCCACACTTTTCGTGCAGAACATCTTGAGAGGTTATTTTCTTAAAATTAGTCCCTTGTGGAAGGAGATCATACATCTTAATGTACTGCAGCATTAGCTACATTCCCATTTCGTTTGTTTTCATATCGCAAGCGTAGCAATCGCAATGAGATGACACTCATTTGGGTGAAATAAGAAAAATAATTTAACAACAAGATTTAACACATGCAATTCCACATATCTTGAAAAAAATGATATTCATGATGTTTTTGATGTTTAAATTAATTTCATTAGATAAATATAGAGATTTAATTCTTATAGCCAACCAAGAGGGCGTCAGAATGGCGCCCTCGTGAGACACGAATCGCCTTTTTCAAAGAATCCCCATGTCAGCGCGGATGTAATTGGCTACGCCAATATACCGTATGCATTGACGTCATTGCGGCGTCATCATAATGGCAAAAAAGCGGCAAAAAGTGAAAACCGCGCAATATGCAGACTCGGCATATTGGATTGGCCTTTGCACGCATGCTCAATTTCACGCATGCTTGCGTCATTGTATGATGACCGTTCACATGCGCATACTTCAAAATCCTGTCTATCGGTATATGGGAACGTGATACTACTTAAAACCGTATTGGATATTCGGTTGTCTCTTGCCATGTCTAGCCAAACCGCTCTAGCAAATCGTTACGTACATTGTAAATTATTTCGTGTTTTTAATATACCAATGGCATACCTAAGCACCATGGGAAAAAGCAAAACCATCTGCTAAAACGTACCCCTCTCCCTGCATCATCGCCTCAATAGCCAGGTATTCATTTATTTATCATTATTCTATCAATTTGTAGAGAGTGAAACCTGCGTCTGTGACGTAGTCAAAAAGGGGGCGTGGCGTGTACTCACCACTCCTTGGCTTAACGGTCAGCGTGTGGTGCAGAGCAGCCTGTAGATTTCCAATCCTGATGTGGGCAATGATTGACGTCACGCCGTCGGGAACTAGGGCGACCACCGTGGACCAGTCGGTGTGGTTCAGACTGTCAATCTCGGACTCGGTGTGCGTGAAGATGTCGCCCTCGGGAGGGACCCAGGGCCCGCAGATGCCATTGCCGAGCTGTAAGGATTAACAATGTATAGTCAGCATCAGCCACTGGCCGCTTCGAGCTCTATGTTAATTGCCTCCCATGCTGGAATAGCAGTAGTTGTACCAATGACAGGTGCTCCGTATGGGTGACGGTGTGAAAGTCCGTGACGAGTAACGGTGCAACACCTTCTGAAGGGGGAAACTTGGTTAGTTTATGATTCTCCCGAACGACAGTCAAAGAATATGAAGATGCAAACATGAATCGATGATGTACAGGGTTAGCATGGAGCTTTCTGAGGCACTTTTCATTATGATGTTACATTTACTTAGACCACTATGACGTAGTTTCATGGGGTGCCTGGTTGCAGAATATCACCGTCTTTTCCAGACTGCTGCTTTCATATTCACGGCGGCTGAATTCCCAATTACCGTAACGAATGCATGCCGGATAATTTATTGAAAAGCAGTTTTTGAATATGTTTCCAGCATGACTTTTATTTCACTCACGCGGGTTATGAAATAATCATCAGCTTGGGGGGTCCCAGTCTCCTCTCGAGGGCAAAATACACCGTAGAAGCCACCTCCCCAATGCGAAATGTCCTTAATGACAGGATGGATTTGGATGTAGAATTGCACATTAATCCACCCTGGGAATGTGCACTTTATTTCATTGAGCTGTCCACTCACATTTGCAAAAAAAACCCAAATAAAATGGTCACGTACTTATAACAAAACCCAGCAATTTAAAAAGAAAAAAATCGTTGAGCAATAAAAGGCAGGTAATCCATGTACTCTACACCCAAATTCTGGTGAATGAATTGGAAATGGGGGTTCTATTGGCGCGGTGAAGACATTCTCGCTTGGGACAAGACCGCTTCGAATGGGCCTACGCCTTTTCTTTTTTTTAGACGATCTACTGGAAATGGAATCGTTTAATCTTCGACACTAAGTCAATTCGTGCGGGGAGGATGTATAATAAGGACCGTAAACCCGTGGTAACTCGTCCGTGAACCAGGGCTCTGGCATGCGAGGCACGAAGCCATTGGAGAGCTCTGCTGGCGTCGCTGACCGGCCTATTGTAATGACAAAGCAGCCACAGAGGCCTACAGACATCTGAGGGCCATTAGAGAGCTTGACGTCTTGATACTGGCAGCACCTTTCTCAGAGGCTTTCTGCCGTTGAGAAAGGTCCCGCTTGAATCGAACCGTCAGGCCTTCTGAATTTGTGAGGTTTTCAAACAGTTTCATCATTCCAACCTGATTAAGATGAGAGCGCATTTCACACGATATTGTCATCTTTCGTAAAGTAAAATCGCTTCTCATATCCGATTGGTTTAATGGGCGCAAAAAACAGCGTGGGAGAAATACAGAAAGGTGTTTATTACAGGGAAACTGTTCTATTCTATTGCATAATAAGTTAGTGTATAATGGGATGGGGATGGATGTGATATTGAAACAAAATCAATTAGAAAGTGCGTGCCGCGCTTCGTGGCACACACAAGGTCAACGCTGGTTTAGTGGGTCATCAACTAAATTCGCTGCTTCTCCCAAAGGACATAGGGATATGGAATGGATTCGAATAAGATTTTACAATAATCACTGCCGTCGCTCGATCCAATTTAACAGGCAACACGCGGCTTCTAAACAGACTCGACCTCTCCCCTTCGTTCTGCTTGGGAAGTTTCCATACGATTACAGCGTGTGGGTTAGCCAGGATAAAAAAAACCAGCAACAATCTTCCCATTGCAAGGCGATGCAAGTTCGACGAAATAAGAGTTCCTTTGTATAGAACGACGGGCCCTGCATCAAGTTTCAAAGGCCGGGAGTAGATGGGGGACACTTGATCTGAGTTCAGTCGAGAACGTCTGACAGACAAGGACTTACGCATCGATTAAGTATCTTCTTCTTTTAAGAAGATAGGCCAGCAGCAGATTTGATAGTTCTTCGAGGTTCTTGGATTGGATCTCTGCGGGGAATTATTATTGGCAAGTTGGCAAGGACCGGATTAATCCAACCGTGAAAATTACATTGAAGACAATCGAAACGGTTCCGGGAAACGGTTTCGACTGCGTCCAACAGAGACATCGGGGGCAGGCCAAATTGGAAGAGACAAAGCGACGACAAGGAAGGGTCAAGTAGTCCACTCCTTGTGTCCATTAGGCCTATTTAGAAATTCGTTTCAACGCCGGTGGTCATTATTACTGCATCTTTTATTATAGATATAAGAGTTATAGAAGGCATTCTGCTCTTGCGTGGCATATCGTTATCTTGAAGGATCGTGCACCCGATTGAAGATTTTTTTTTAAGAATCGTGTTCAGTAAACTATTGCCCTCCTAATTACTATGGCTACCGACTTGACTATTAACCTCGAGAATAAAACCCTAATAAGAATATTACCATGTGGAACGCTACCGTACCCAATATAGTTTCATCGCATGTCCATTTTCAGGTCACAATCAATAGTCGGATGTCATTCGGTGATCTGGGAGAGAATAAGTTCGTTCGATTTGATGATATCAAACGCCCCAGATGGCTAACATTATTAACCAGGACCCTTAAATAAGCAACTGCATCTACGATTTCAACTATTTGGAAATGAGGAGACATACGGTATTATGTTGCACTATTTATAGCTCACGGCATTGGAGACATTCGATGATCGCACAAATTATCAACTTGATATGTAGTTTCGTTTTACGCCCGAGCAAACGCAATGCCAAAGTATCATTGTTTCTTAAAGTTTCAATCTAAATATCCCTTTCATTCCTATCATCTGAGATTTCGTTTCTTTCTACCAATGACATCGAAGGTTGGGCAATGGTATATAATAATTTTTATGCACGAGTGCAGAGCACTGGACGTGACCGAACGCTAAGCGACAGCGATGTTCTATTGATTTGACGGCGGTTCTTCGTCAACCACATCAGTATAGGCTATTCCAGGCGGTAGCGGCAGATTTGCTTTCCCGCTTTGCGATATATTTAGCCATTCTCGGACGCCGGTTGGTAAACTGAATATGGTAACTTTACCCCAATTTGCACACACAACCGGAAGACGCAAGGCGGAGAGCTTCACGAATCGATCGAAGGATTCCTTCAAGTTGGAGATTTAGCATGAACTGCATCGGTCTATTCTGAAAGAGCTCCTCGTGCTAGGTACACCCTGGTTTAAAAAAAAATTCATGTTTTCCTGACAACCCTGAGAGTCCCCGGTAATTACAGTTTGATTTATAGGAACAGCAATATACATATTGGTATCGCCATGACCAGATATCTTCAATTGAGGAAGAGGTGCTTTTCTAAAAGATGCTTTAGGTCTAAGCACTGAGATGTACTCTGCATGACAACACCCAAAAAGAGATTGGTTGAAACAAAAACTAACAAATCAGTTGGTTGACCTCATATTGTTTTTTTTTGTATATATCGATGTATATTGGTTAATGAATGGCGAATTGGTTAGTTGTCGAACCAATAAGGATTGGTTATTAAGAATGTAACATATAATAGGTTGGTTGGACACATAATTATATCTACCAACAACATTAGTTGAATTTGAATATTAATGGTTATTTCAACCATTCTGTTTCTAGGGTGAAGGCTTACTCAATTAAAGCCATTATTCCAGGAGATGGTTACTGCCTATAGTTATATACTTGCTCAATGGTATTCCTTATCATTTTGGGGGGTAAAATACATGTACGCGATGTCAGGGCAACCACTTTAGTTTTATTTAGCGGAGCTTTTATGGTTAGAAGGAGGATTATAATGAAGGATTATATGATTATTAATGACTATTTCAAACGGCGTGTTATGGGCAGGTTATTGGCAAGTGCAAAATCAAATGTAAAATATTCACATCTCAAAATTTAGTGGGCCTGACGTTTCGATCCTAGCAGGACCTTTCTCAAAGGCAGGACCTTTCTCTCAGCCTTTGAGAAAGGTCTTGCTAGGATCGAAACGTCTGGCCAACTAAATTTTGAGATTTGCATTTTGGTAATTTTCGTCAGTAAGCAGTTGGCAACATTTTTGTATATCACTTTGTAAAATATTCAGTTCGAAAACGTTTCTTTAATTCACAGATTCCAAGTAATTTCGTTAAGACTAATAGCAATGTTAAATTCGATCAAAAGAAGAAGGTCACTACTGGGTAGGAATGGAAGTCAAACAAATAATGAATAAATGTATTGATGTAATACGTAGTCTTTAACACGGTCGTTGTGTTATCATCGAATTACCGACCAGAGCTCTTGGTTTGCTGTGTGTCTGATGACGCAGATGTTAAGGAATTAACCCTGGCACATTTATAGAATGAACAGCACGTGGAATATCACAACAACTGCCTACGGTGGCACTGCAGCGTTCAAGGACGCTGTCTTTCCCCACGCATACAGCGGATACATTGTTAGGCGCTATGCTAATGTACACCAGGAAGGGGAGGGAAAAAAAGTGGCTTTGATGAGTAATGAGATGCTTTGGAATTCAATCGAATTCTGTTCTTGAACGGAGAAGACGAAACCTCACTGGCGGTAACATCTTTGCTAGAGTACGCTCCAGCCTGGTTTGTGTCGGCTTCGGCTTGAAGAGGAAATGGGGGTCGGCCTATTCGTGCCCAAAAAATGAGGACGAAATTCATGACGTGTAAATTTGCCAAGCGCTCCACTTTATATTGACCCGCGGCGAAAATAATCTAATGTCTTTTCCCAAAAATCATTCTTATGCATGGTTGAAAGAGGCTTGATATAGTCGGGGGAAATGGGCATGTTCACTCATCTAGGGCTATACAGCGACGCTTTGGTAAAAAAAAAAACCACCTAAACCTGATTACATAGAATATGATGATTGAAGATTTCACTTAGCTGCCAAAGCCGAGAAGTTCAGCAATGCTCCCTCCACTAGTAGGGCGTCACTTAATTCATTTGAATAAAGAGCACGGGCCTGCAATTGATTGCGCAAACAAAGCTAAAGTTCAATCGCTTCAGCTTAATCAAATCAATACATTCATCCCAGGGCAGGACGAGTGAAAATTCAGTATAGCGAGACAGGGGGAAAAAAAGGGCGAAAAGGCATGCACTAAAGCCCGCGTGAACAAATCCATCATTTTTGAACGACAAGATGTGTGGGTAAGAGCGATTGAGGACGGGATGCAGCGCCATTCATTTTTTTCTTTCTCTTTTTTATACTAACGTCACGACAAGTTGAAAGGTGGTTTTGAGATGTTCTCTGAAATAATTTAAATGGCAATGACGGAGGTCGTCTCCACTGTCTGTACTGTCTTCCAGCCAAGGCAGATCGACGACAGAGGATATAGTACGCGTCTTTATGGAAATGGCATAATTAGAATCCAAAATAAATGTCTCGGAGAGAAGATGACCGTTAAAGCCTCGAGCTGGCTCCCTAATGTATATTTTGTTTAAAAGTGTTGGTTAAACAAACAAGTATAGTAATTTTCGGAATATACGCCCCTGCTTATAAGTTGATTAAGCCCATATCATATTACCTACATTAGATCTATAATGCCCTGTTAAACTTCTCTATTAAATTGTATAATTGCTACATAGTTGAATGAGACTTAAACGAAGAAATGAACGGAGTCTTGAACTCCACTGAGAGACCCAAAACAAGTTTACTGCGGCTTATACACCGGGTGGCTGAAATTCCGAAAAAATACGGTATTTCCCCAACAATTGGTATGCTTTTTATCAGAAATCTTGGGATTCTGTGATAGTGACCCATATCCTCGAACAGGATTGAACATTTTTGCAGTTCTTATTTTAGCCAATCTCTGTCTGGCACTGCATATTCCCCTTCGGCTGACTATAGTCCCCTCTCTTCTCCACCCTGTTCGCTATTAGCCACCGCGACTAGGAGTCTGGGTAGGCGACGGCAAACGGTCTGCTCCCGGAGACCAGACGCTGACGACGGCAGACGGCAACCGTGTCTGCGGCGCTTAATTCAATGATTTCAGAATGCCGTTCAGTCCGGCCACTGTGTCCCACGGCAGAGCAAGCGTTGGACTCGCATCCCCCTCCCCCTCCCCCTCTCCCCCACCCTGAAACAACAGACTTCTCGTCTTGCATACGTGGCGTCTACTCATCAAAACCAAAGGCAAGTAAGCATCCCTCTGCAGGATGCATCAAGTGTATCGATGACTGCAAAGTGAGCCCTCTCTCCCTCAAACCTCAACCCCCTCCCTCCTCCCCCCCCCCGCGCCAAACCAAAAGAGAAATTAAAACAGGCACATGTCCAGGCTAACGTTAGAGACAAATACTCCATTGAACACTCGTGTCAGCGGCGCTTTCAACCACTTAACGTTTCTGTGGCAACGCTCTCACGGCTTCTTCGGGGAGCGTGCATTCCCTGCGCGAACGGGGGAGGGGGATTTGCTGCCCAAAATAATCAGGTCAGCCGCAATTAATTTCTGGCCGTGACCTAGGGGCTCCTGCATGCAAACAGGCGAATATTACTCAAAGCATGAAATTGCGTTATAAAAAGGGAAGCCAAATCCTCCGAGATATCATCTTGATACCGACCAGCTTTTACATGCAGGTATCATCCTATCAAACGCTGCAAAACATTATAAGCTATGTGAGGCATGTTTCTGGAGACCCCCTTTTTCAGACACGATGAGGAACTTATAGAAGTCAATCCAACGAAGAAGCGATATGTTCGATATTACAGTCACGAAAAGAAACAACTCCGACCTTTCAGACCTGACGTTCTGCACTGCATCCGTCTTGAACGTCACCGAAGGCGCCGCGTAATAACTTGTTTACGATTTTCTTCAGAAGGATCGATCGAGTGCAAACGACTTCCCAAGGCTTGCCTCGGTAGAGAATGTGCCGGCACAAGAACCCACCGATATTGTGCCTGACAAGTCTGTACCTACACCTGTTTTACCGTAAAATAACTGCATTCATGGAAATGAACTTGGGATACAATTGGTTATTACATGAGTGGATTGGTAACATCTACGTGGATGAGATGCATAGGAAAAATCGCCACGGTCTGCGAGTTGGCCTTGATAGACGTATCAAAGAGTAGATTTGTGAGTAGGAAATGTTTGTGTTTTTTCCGTAAAAGATGGAAATAACACCATCTCCATTCAAACGACCCCTGCAAAAGTGCAATATGATTACGGGATGTCTAATGAGTAATTGACGTACTTCGTCACTCCCTGTTATTACGAACTCCCTTTCACCCAATTCGATGAATTGCTAACCAAAAATGTTTGAATTTGGAGCAATGAATCCTGGATCGAATCGTCCACTCGAACACGATGGAAGTCGGGGGAGATAACGTGATCATTTCGGCGTATTAGGAACATCTACGGCCATGTTAGTGACGTCACCGTAACATTGACTTATATGAGCGCGTACGAAGTACGCTGGACTCTTTTGGCTGACCTTTGACCCGAGAGCCTACTGCCTATGGGTTAACTCTCGAAATGAGGAGACATCATTATGTGAGGACGAGAATGCTGGTCAGCTCTTCGTTAGACAAAAATACAGACGCACGGTGAAACCCATAGGTGAAGGCGATGGTAGTGTTCCGATCCTTCACATCGTCTGCACACATGAGTTAATTTAGACTCCAAAGATGTTTATCTCGTTCCTTTAAGAGCGTGTTTGATGGGCAGGTACAGAGGGGGACTCATTAAATCCATGGAGTTGGACGCCGCTCAGCAACCCCGGGGAAATTATGGCAATGGCCGGCCCACTTCCTCCGAGCCGCGGATGAACACAAAACCACGTCCACAGAACTAAAACCGCCTGGAAAGTTTTACGAGGGGGGGATAAGATGCACGCGATACGAGGCTGGCTTAGGGTGCGCTGGAAGATGTGAGGCGAATTATGAATGTGAGGGAACCTCTGGAGTATTGGTCTGAGGTTTGGAGATGCAGGCCGCAGCTCACTTTCCAGGGAGGGGGAATGAAATCAAAGTCGCCATTCAATACACGCAATGCACGTCCGTGTTCGCATTCTTCTGACACTGACTGGCGACCAGTGGCCCACAGCGTCTTTGAAAGGGGATTCTCAATTCGTGAAAATTGAATAAGCTCATAACTATATTTGCATTCTTTAAACAGCATATAGACACAGATAGATGTATATGTATACAAACATATCTATAGCTACATACATGGGTGTATAAAATTCAGATTAGCACACACGTTTATTGGCTTTCCCCCTCCTATTCATGTTACCGTGCACGTTCATTATCTCGTGTTATGTAGGGTATGGGATTGTTCCATTGCTCACGAGCACTGTCTGCGGTGATGCAGCAAGATGGATTGGTACGTCTGCAAACATGACTGGATCACGTTCGATCTTTCTCCCGTTGGAAGCGCCCGATATACCTTGTTTGTCTGGACGGTCTAATACGCAAATGTGCATTGATTTCTACATCATCAACGGGTTTCGTTAATTTAGTTTAAGGGGGATCTATTCGAGGCTGACAGGGACCTCTTTCTCTTGCCGTTGCCCCTTCCATTTTTCCTATAAGCCTTGCTCTTGCCCCTTCCATTTTTTCCTATAAGCCTTGCTCTTGCCCCTTCCATTTTTCCTATAAGCCTTGCTGTTGCCCCTTCCATTTTTTCCTATAAGCCTTGCTCTTGCCCCTTCTATTTTTTCCTATAAGCCTTGCTGTTGCCCCTTCCATTTTTTCCTATAAGCCTTGCTGTTGCCCCTTCTATTTTTTCCTATAAGCCTTGCTGTTGCCCCTTCCATTTTTTCCTATAAGCCTTGCTCTTGCCCCTTCTATTTTTTCCTATAAGCCTTGCTGTTGCCCCTTCCATTTTTTCCTATAAGCCATGCTGTTGCCCCTTCCATTTTTTCCTGTAAGCCTTGCTGTTATCCCTTCCATTTGTTCTTATAAGTGTTGCTGTTGCCCCTTCCATTTTTTCCCTATAAGCCTTGCTGTTGCCCCTTCCATTTTTTCCTGTAAGCCTTGCTGTTATCCCTTCCATTTGTTCTTATAAGTGTTGCTGTTGCCCCTTCCATTTTTTCCCTATAAGCCTTGATGTTGCCCCTTCTATTTTTTCCTATAAGCCTTGCTGTTGCACCTTCCATTTTTTCCTATAAGTGTTGCTGTTGCCCCTTCCATTTTTTCCCTATAAGCCTTGCTGTTGCCCCTTCCATTTTTTTTCCTAAGCCGTCCCTTCCACTTTTTTCTTAAGCCTTGCTGTTGTCCATTTTTCCAAGGCTTCTCACGAATAATATCGGTTGTGGACTCGATATCTACTGCTTACACCCACCCATTTTAAATGGCAGAATGTATACGTGTTACAAGTTAAGAGCACACCGTTTGCCCCATTTTTCGAGTCTAAAACTGCATTGAAAGAGAAAACAGAGCATCAGACCTAAACCGCAACCTTCACCCTCATGCAGCTTATGTTCGACATAGACAAAGCCCTAGCATCATCCAGTGCATTGGATTCGTAACGAAGTCTATACGTTGAGGATGGCGACCCGATGTAATATCCAAATGACTGCGATAACAAGCACTGAATGTCATTTGGGGGTTGCTGTTTTTCTTCATAGTCCACTGCATAGTGCCGTTAAAGGTATATATCGACCACATGAGTAACATCCCTCGTGGTATCCACTCCGCTAAGGGTATAGCATCCATATACCAATGTCAGACGATGAGATCGTATTAATTTTATGAGTTGCTGCCAGCACATTATTTGTTGTTTTTTCTAGTCTCGCTTATACAAGAATCACGTGTTGGATCGTTCAAAATGTTATTAGGAATGGCTCTACCTGGCATGCTGTCGGCTTTTACGCAATGCTCCGACTATATTCAGTCAGTGAATTCCCTGTGGGCTACTACACCGAGCGATTTCTTCTCTGTGCAACACTCACGCATTGCAATTATACACCCCGCCCCTTCTCTGTAAACATGGACGCGGCTCCCAGTGGCGTCGCATCGCCGGTTGTGTCACATACACGGAGATGCACGGGCACCACTCGCGATGCCTGGTACTCTGCAGCAGCCCAACACTGGTGAACACCGGGTACCAGAGCATCGAACTCGTGCCCGGGAACGCATTACCTGGCCTATGCGGAGTTCGTACACAGCCGCTGATCACGGAGTCTCTCATTGCTCGCTGGAGGGGTTGGGGGGCTCGCTTACTTCGGCTACAGCTACCCGATCGCATTCTTAGTGTGCGCGGTCTTCAATGGTAAAATAAGAAAGTAAAAGGGTCCGATCACTGCGGTAAACCTATCAGATGTATGCTACTGCCAAACGGTAGACCCCAGCGACATGAACCTAAACTACATGTATATAGGCATATATATACAAATACCACTGGAACGGAAACGGGACTGGACTTCTGTCGTACTCGTTACTCGTTGCTGTTGCTATGCCGGCAATCTTCGAACCAAGGCGAAAATGAAAGGGTATAAAGGTTAAAAACAGCGCACAATATTGCCATATACCTTTTTTCGCCTGCAAAAGTTTTTTTTGGGGGGTGGGGGTGGGCACATTTTACCCAGGAGAAAACATTGGTCACGGGTAATTACGTCTGGCAAGGATACAGAACCGCTGACAATTAATGGCCATGTGTAAGGAGGCGAGCAGTCACTCCCACATGTTAGCAGGGAATAACATACGTCAGGGCTAATTACTGCCATACGTTCAAAGACACAGGCATTATGAGCAGCTAGGGGTTTGCGAGACCGGACTGCCCGCCGATGGATACAAAGCCATTTTAATGGCGGGGGATGGGGAAGGATTCCTCACCTGCTCACCGTGACTATGCAGCCACAGTTGTCCCGAGTCAAAGAGCATTAGAAAAGCAGTCCCTCTCTGAACCACCCCGATCAAAAAAAAAGAAGGAAATAAAGGTACGTTTGCAAACGAAAACTCGCCACCATCTTCTGCTGATGTGGTTTTCCATCTGCAATATCAATGGCTGTTCAAGTGAGCAGGACTCTTAATATTTAGAGAGCCTGTGACGACAACAGCAATCAAGTACACTGTCATGTTTACAGCGTTGGTGGAACGAACGGTGGTGGAATAGAGGTACGCTAGGCGGTTGTTCCTCCATGCCGAGTCTGACAAATTCACCTTTCTCTTTAAAATAAGAATAAGGGATGCTGAGTACACACATGTCGTTTGCTTTTTCGCGTGGTCAAATCCCGATAAGCGGCATGGACTTGCGATGGTGAGTACATAAGTTACCATTCCATTTTACCGGATGGTCTGCATGGCGCTGCAGTGAGGCGGGATGTTCACGAGGCAGAATTGATGCAGTGTTGCTCTTTCTACAGAGAGCCTTGGATCGCAGATGACTTAGTCTTTGTTTGTGAACTCTTGATGCACCAGGCGGCTTTTGTTTGGAGAGGGAAGTCGGCTCATGCGAAGCTCGCGCAGGTCCCATACGGCGAATCAACTGCTTCGAGTGTGATGCGGAATATACATCAATAATCTAACGAGCAATGGGGTGTGGGCGATACTGCGTAAAATCCGACAGTTCTCGTCACATAAACCGATTTCTCAAAGAGTCGGGATTGCGGATTGCGAAAAGAGTCATAAGAGTCATAAGATAATTTATATATTCTCAACAACAAATCGCTGTTTGATTCATAGATTTGCTGGTACGTTGTCTCCAGATAGAAAGCAATTCAATTGCCTCTCTGATTGACAAAATGAATGCACAAAGAAATGCGCTGGTAGCTGAACAGAAAAAAAACCATAGTTTTATGTTACCCTCATACATTACAAGTTCAGGTGCAAAACAAGGTCGTTGATACTTTCCTGGTCTAGGACTCGCGTATAGATAGTCAAGCAACCGCAAAATCGTCAATATACGGCTGACTGTCGGTCCGTTACTAATTTGTAAAAGTCAAAAACTGCGGCAGCACGGGGAGTGTTGCCAAAGGTGCAGCGGTACATACAGAAACGGCGACAAACTGATCAATAAAAAATGTTTCGCACATTTTGGAGCCCCCATGCCCCCACCTTCAAAAGAAGAAATAAAACCAAATTAATGTTATTCTGCCTTTCAAAAGAGGTCCTACTAGGTTCAAAACGTCAGGCATTCTTTTTATTTTTATGAATAGAATATAAATAGATAATATAAAAATACCCCCCCCCAAAAAAAAACCGTTGCTTAAACACTTAATTATATAGTTCGGGAGAGTAATCTGGGTGTAGAAATGCAGAGGCTGATGAAATAGGATGTTGTTTATTATCTCGGGCTAGAAGAAGATTGCAGGGGGACATAATGAAACCGGTCAGAATGCAACAGGATATCTTAGCCGTACCGTAAACCTGCCATCACAGGCAGGGGGTGACTAGAACTAAGAGCGGTAATCAGCTTAATCGTAGTTTCCTATCACTCCATCAGGAGCAACCCGGCTTCTCAGGAGCCCCCCCCAAAAAAAAAAAAAATAAATAAATAAATAAATAGAAATCTGCCCGATTCGGTTCTGCAAGAGATCGAACTTACAACGTCTTAATGTAGAATGAAACCATTGAGATTCGTTACCGTATACCTCTTTCATTCTGCCTTGTGAACGAGGCCCAAATTATGGCCAAATAGGTCTAAATAGTAGGTGCGATTGTGAAAGAATTGATAGAAACATAGAATACAGTAATTCTGAAAGAGATTAATTGGTGCTACTAACCAATGAGATATTCACATAATGCAACGAGGGTTTTTCCCCCACTCGTTGATCGCAGATGATTAAGATAAGCGAGAACATTTGCATAATTAATTCCGAGGCGAAATAAATAAAATATCGCAACAAGACCACAGGATCGTCCGCAGTGCGTGACGAGGCTAATGATTAGGCACAGGCATCAAGGCCACCGATAGACTGGTGCTGGTTCCCCTGATGCGTGACAGTCAAGGTCAAAGGAGGTGGACTCCAGTCATGATCGCCTATGCCCCACTGTCAACGGTATATAGACGGGAAATGGAACCTGATCTCATGGCTGGCTTGTCTCCAGTTAGTGATGGTAAACAAATTCCCTGTTCGCAGCCAGCCTAGAATGGAGACATAGTAAGATTTCCTTCCCGCTTCATGTAATATTGCAAACTGCTTCCTAAACAACATAGGTCCCTAACCAAAATAAAATGTACAGAATAACCACATGCACGATGTACAGAATAACCACATAGGCCTACACAATGTACAGAATAACCAAATACACAAACAATGTACAGAATAACCAAATACACAGACAACGTACAGAATAACCAAATACACAGACAACGTACATACTAACCAAAATACACAGATAATGTACAGAATAACCAAATACAAAAACAGTGTACAGAATAACCAAATACAAAAACAGTGTACAGAATAACCAAATGTACAAACATAGGGCCTAACATAATAACCAAAATTATATATAGAGAGTGTTATATGCACAGAATCCGCAAAAATTGTTTCGTAACATTGCGAAAGATAAATGCGAGCTTCCATATCGAATGAAACATCCCACACAATTTCGATATTGTTTTGATTTTCTTTCTTGAAATTGTAATTGCATTTGAAATTGAATTTGGCTTTGCAATTTCTTAGATTGCAGTAAATTTAATAATAAAAAAACCCAGTGGACCGAGTTCTTGGAAGAAACAGGATGACTTACGGTACTACAGCTGCAAGGGTTCTCATGTTATAATCATGGTTAACCTGGTTCTCGGGAGCTATGAAACAAACATGATTGCTGGTGAAAATAAACAAGGAGTGAATGCATGCTTTCTGAACACCTGTGCACCACAGGGTCTGCTGCCCGACGCAGTTGTCACTGCCATTGTCGTCGCAGTTGTCATTGCCATTGTCATCGCAGTTGTCACTGCCATTGTCGTCGCAGTTGTCACTGACATTGTCATCGCAGTTGTCATTGTCATTGCCATCGCAGTTGTCACTGCCATTGTCATCGCAGTTGTCACTGCCATTGTCATCGCAGTTGTCTCTGCCAGTGTCATCGCCGGTTGTCGTTACCATTGTCGTCGCAGTTGCCATTGCTATTACCATACCTAACATACGCATCAGTTTCATGGCTTATAAATGCGCCTTTCATGGAGTGTTCCATTCATGTTCGCGTGTTGCCCATAGCAGCACCTCATGCATGACTGAGCGGAGTCAATTAATGAACACATCCACACTTACATTGTGTTTGTCTCTCTGCCCAACCTGTCCAACCATCACCTGTTCTGACTGGCGCAGACCACAAACTCGTCCGCCCCCCAAAGCCCAAACGCTCCGCGCATGAAATATTACTCAATCAGCAGACAACACGAGGGTCCATAGACACCGGCTGAGCGCACATACATCAAAGGGTGTGTGGGATAAGGCGTCAGAGACTAACAGACTGCGGGTTCGTTATTGGTACACCAACACTAATATAAACTTGCACCCTTTCCGTGGACATCACACCTGTTCTCGAAGAATTGTACCCGAACCGGGAATCAATTTTCCCACGTTTCAATTTCCCAATTAAATTATTCTTATTGCTGCCGACGCATTTCGTTGCCGGAACGCTTAAGAAATCATGGTCGTTCATGACGCAATACAGTCAATATCATATAAAATAGTTTTGCTGACGTAAATGCCATTTTAAAGTCGATGTGGCAGTAGATAGAGCAAAACTAAAAAAAAAGAAAAATACTGTGAGCTCTGTGGAGATGATGACGTATACTCAATTACGTCATCGATATCAAAAAAACCAATTTCAAGTAGACGATAAAAATGAAACCATGGCTGTTTCATACAGGTTTAATTTCCATTACTTCCTGCCAAATGCACACCCCTTCTTCCCTATACCCCCTCCCCACTTTCAAAATGGTGCGGACAGACCACGTGATCCATGCCTGGGTTGTTGACGCGACGGTAGAAAGCGCTCTGAATAGACAGTGCACCGGGCGAATAACTATTAGCATCACGTACAGAAGACATACGATAGAAGCGCGTCCCTCGCAGCACTTTGAGGCGCGCTCCGTAACTTCCTCCTTGACTCTATTGTAACAAGACCGTGGCCACTTATGAGCACACAGATCGATAATCATTTACAGTGATTCGGTCAGAAAAGGGCCTCCTTTCCACCCTGCATCCACAATGTAACGCCATCTCCCGTTCGTCTTTATTCGCACGAACTTCGTGGGATTATCATTCAATGAAGAACCCTCGTGACACTATAGAAGTTGATATTGTATGTGACCCATTTTAATCAAAGCATCTTCAACGTTTCACTCTGCGGAAACTCGATCTCTGGCGAGTATATATACCTTGCCATACTGCCCGCCGGCTCCGAGTCATTGTGCTTTGCATGTCTCAGAATCCTGGCAGTTATGGGGCAAACTGCCGTGGCACAAGGAGACAAAGGGCTTCTTATCAATAGAAGAGGAGTCTGAATGCATGCAGTGTCTATGGTGTGTTGTCAACCTGCGTTGTTAATACCGCGATTCTCAATGTCAAGGCATCATAATGGCCTGGACGTCAACGGTCATGCTGAATTCACAATGGATATGAGCTGGTTCTCGATCTTCTCATAATGGCTTTCACTGCACTAAAAGCCCCATAGCCTCTGCTCATCGATCCCAGGAGCTATATTGGGAGAGGCTTATTTGCTGAATGGACTCGTGTTGTGAAGGTTAGCCACTGCCTCGGTCGCTATACCTAACCAAAGGCTGGTTTTGCATTCCAAAGTATTTGGTATCAGCGAGTGGACTGGGTGGACTGGAAAGAGGGTCACTCGGTTAATATTTGCCAAGAGCTTTCTGTATATCGACAACCGAAATGATACGGTCGGAGAGGGCCGGGTTGCCATCTAAATTTCCGCTGGGACACCAAGCACAGCGCTGCCTTTCACTTCTTATAATTTGTTGCAACTGTAAACCTCGTGGGGCCAAGTGCCCGGTGGCGCTTGTGGCTGGCTCGTTGTGGGGCGTGCACAAAACAATACCGGGAGCCACTGACGCCGCTGCAATTACGCACAATGTATAGCGACGTACGCGAACCAGCGCCACCGGAATTTTAGCAAGAAACAAAGTTTTTACATCAGCACGATTCCAGTGTGGGAAGATAATTGATTTTGATAACGGGGCGGCCTCTCTTGCACTCTCACTCCCATCCCTCCCTGTCTCCCTCCTCTACTTTCTCGAGAGCGTCGAGGAAGACATCCCGATGACGTCATCCATGACCTCGAGGCTTCAATCACCTCCTCTGCAGTCTTTTGTGCAACTCTTCTCCGTTACTAAAAAAAACCACAGTTTTTTTTGCCGGGGACAAATTTAGAAAGCGGTCAAACGGTGACTAATTTAATTTTTACAAAGTGAGCTATTTACGTATGCAGCCGTGCAGATACCTGAAATGGTCAAAAGAAAGTACGGTGGATATTACATTATACGATATGAGAATGTTAAACGAGATAGGAATGATCTTTTGTGCTTCCGAAATGACACACAGTATAACGTGGTTATTACACGAGTTATATTCATCCACCTTTTGCCTATGGGCTCTCTGAATACGCAATCGCCATACCAAACGCGAGGCGAAGAGGGTGCGGGAAGATTAAAGGAGAATTGGAATTTACCTCTGACCGCTGGACATTACAACGCCACCCCCTCGGCACACTTTTAATTCCAGGTTAGCCGTAGTTAGCCTGGATAAATTCGGCGCATAATCAACTTGGGGAAAAAGTCCCTTTAACTATGTGTGTGACTCAATAAGAGGGAGTCTCTCCCCTGCAGTCTGGCTCACCTGTTTCCATTGCTTTCTAATTTAATTGGGATTCTTTACACTTCAAAGAAGAAGGCCCCTGCAAGCACAGAAAAGAGCCTTTCGGTGTAGTTTTAGCATGAAAACACTCACGAGCCCGTTTGCCAACAATCCCCGCTGCCAAATTAAAGTCTCGCCTTCCCGCGCTGACCTGTTGTAGGTGCTCTGGTTTTTTCTCAGACCCCAAGAGTTACCGTATAGCGATAGGCGGAGGATGAAATAATTTCTCGGATTTGAAATAATTTTGGGCGATCGCAGCTTGGAGAGGCGAAGTGGTCTCTGATGAAAGGCGTCTGTTCAAATACGAGCACGGACCATGGGACAGGGCTGTCACAACAGGGAATGATGGATAGAGTGACACGAGGCGTTATTACACGCCTAAGAAAACACAATTAGACACGCATTAGTCGCATTACGCCGCCCAGTTTTCGATGAGCAAATGCACACCTCACCAAGTATAGAGAAATTGAAAAGATATAGGTGTCATGCCCGTTACGCTTTTTATATCGTGTGCAGCTTGGTATAGTAGTCGCTTATCATGCATGCTCATGGTATGAAACTGTTGCCCCACATGAATAAGTCAAGGACAGTTCACGGCGAGGAAGATTTCTCAGCTTGCGAGCGCTACTGGCTAAAAATGGGGGCAACAACTGCATTGCCCTCGTTGTTAACTGCAAGCTTGCAAGGTTAACTCTAATAAGTAGGCTTCCTAAACGGCTATCAAAACAGGAGGTCGCTTTAAAAAAAAACAATACTGAACTCGCTCTATTTTTCTCAATTTTTTTTTTGTGTTTCCCCCGGAAATCAATCAACCGCCATGGCCATGCTTCTTTTTTTTTCAATCTAATTCCATGAAACTATAGCATCCGCAGAGGAAGTAGTGCATTCCAATAATTGCAGTCGGCGGAATGGCACAGTTAAGTGTATAGCTCCCACTTCATTCGCACCGTACCCTCATTCGAACGCAAAAGACATAGGCCTATAAAACGGGAAAAGAAAATCAATCAGTCGCTGATGTTCAGAATCAGAGATTTTCCCAGGAGAAAACGTGACCTCGTTTCAAGAGGTTTATTTATGACGATTATGCCCGCAGGCTTTGAGAGCTAGGTAAACAAAAAATACCTCCGCTAGAGGAAGAATCCACGGGCAATTAAGTGGCAACTGGCAATGCTATATTTAAATGAAACAACGACACACTGGAAATGGTAATATCGGCCGAATGATCACCCCAAACACGAAGGGAAGAAAGAGAAGCGTTGATTTGGATGCATAGTATTTTCAAGGCGGTTTTGTAACGCCTTTGTAACGCCGCCACTAGCTATACATGTATACTTGTATAGCCTTTGACAAACCTGAAATTAAAAATGAACGGGTCATGCAACAATTGTGCACTTTCGGGTGATTTTTCCCCCTGACTTCAGTTGGAACGGCAGCGTTTCTATCGGCGGTAGAGACCTATATACACGCGTGGAAACACGCCGCATGGAGGCGATGTATACGCGCATCACGGTTGCTCGGGTTTATAGTGGTATACCAGTGTTTGGAAAGACTTCCCCTTTCACCAGACTGCGTATGGCCGAGTGTCATTTCATTGTTGGAGGGTGTCGTCACCATTGAGCCTCGCTGTAAACCGAAGCAAAGGGGCAAAGTGTCTCACATGAGCACAGCGTGACTTCCATGGACAGAGGAGCAATATAACGTGTCTACGTGAAAAAAAAAGAGCGAACAAAAGGTGTCGGAAAGCGGAGACACATTTCCACACCTGCAAAGGGTTTAATGGAACATAATGAATACGAGAGGCCACAACAAGGGCGCTAAAGTGCAGTCCACCTTGTGGGTTGTATTTTCTATTTGTTTTGGCGTTCCCATACTATAGAGTTCCGCCGACCAAGTTAATTACGTGTATAGATGGACGCGTGAGAGTAACATTCGATTTCAAATTTCCGTAGACTCTGTCTGCATCGGCCAATGTGTGGTACCCTACACCTCGATCAGCCCTCCCGGGCAATATTAACCATCAATAATGCATGCATATCGACTATCATGTATTGGTGAAGATATCACATTATGGCATAAGCGCGTCCCTATGACAGGGTCGTCGATGTATTGGCGATTAAAGGTGACCGCATCTCAGCTCCGAAAATGTCTCGGGAGAGTTCGAAATTAATTTGTTTTCAACTCGGACGAATTATCGAGTGTAGACTCGCCAGAGCTGCATAAACATCTAAAATATGGGCGCCATGCACGTGCCCAACACCACGAGAGTAACTAATAACCTGATGAGTTTAAATTCTCCTAATCTAACCAATGAGCTTAGTTTGGAGAACATGTGGGCTACCTCGGTAATGGAGAACATGATTGACAGCTTTGCAGCGCCTTTTAGAAACCCGAATTCAAAGCAAATGATTCACGCCATCGCCCCTGCGTAGAATCACATTACCGCTTCGCCGCAATAAACCGGTTATTATGAAAATTCTTAAAGCGTCAAAACACTAAGTGCATGCGTGGATCTATATTTTGCCTTTAACCCACACCCACGATTTGTCTGCCTATTGCCACAGTGCCGTGCATATTGCTCCCTGATCTACAATGGCTCTGTCCATTAAGGTAATACAACTTAATGGTCAGCAATAAAATGCCAACAGCACCGCCAATCCACGGCACCAAAAGCGATATCAGCACTGTGGGGATTTTAGCGTGCGGCCTAAATTTCGGTTGCGTAATGTTCTGGGCATTGCTTTTCGCAATTGCCCGAGAAAGAGACGTGGCTTACTGGTGATGTCATCCTTGGTTTGGGGAGCAAAAGGGCTCAGGGCTGACGCTACTAATGCCATCGATGGAAACGGACGAGCACACTACACCCTAATGGCATAAATTGTTAAGTTGCTGCAGCAACATAATATTCGCCATCATTAGAAATGCAATAATCCTCACTGCGTGACATGGCCAGGGATCGGCTCAGCCTAAGGGTCTATATACTTTTCTGAATCACATTTTGGTATTCCATGGCAATCAAATTTACTTCATTCCCGTTAACAATTAGGACCTAACAGGAAGTGAAAGGCTCAATTTCATGTAATTTAGACCACACACTTACGTTATTCCCCATCGGAGTGACTATTTCTCGTGCAAATAGTGCGCATATTAACCGCTAATTCAGCTGCAATGCCCCCAGAGAGGTTGTGCATGAGTAAATGCATAATCGTGCCAGTGCACTATACATTCGCGGCTCGGGGTGCACAAATTTCGCGACTTCCAAAAGTCATTCTTGAGTGTGCAAGCGAGTACATGTTGATACAACAACGCAATTGTATATGGATACTATAGTGTACTAGTCTCTAGTACCCTACCCTTAAAAGACATGACATTTACCCGCTGGCTGATTTCCTGACCTTGAAACTGACCCCTGACCCCCTCGACTGACCAGACCAACCTCATAGTGACCTAGCATTGCGACAGGCTTACTTCAGACAAATCTTCTGACTGACCCTCAATAGATAAAACATGATTTCTTTTTCGTCGAGGAGAACGCAACTCAATGAGGGTTTGCCCAACTCGACGGAACACGGGCAATACCTCCAAAGTACAAAATGCTTAACATAGACCTTCAAACTGACCCCATGTCTAATAGCCGTATATCCTTTATTCAAACCCCTCGGCTGGTTGGACACAACCCCCTGGCAACATGCCATTCCGATCTGACTGGACCGTTTTCTTTTTCTTTCTTTTGAAAGCCACCAAAAAGGTCATACGATAATGCCGGACAATAAGTAAAAGGAAAAACGGTAAACTATTCATACGTCACGCATCTGTGGAGAAATTACAAAGACGTGACCGCGTAAACCCTTCCCCCTTTTATACATGCGCATAATGTGCATAGCATCACCAACAAAAAGGGTTTTTCAACATGATGATGTAGGCCTATATATACATGGACGCTGGCCCATCTAAATTTTTAAGCATGAGGCGAGGGTTTACCAGCTGTAAGAGAATTTGCCTCGTCACTGACGTGATGTCTCGCCGATTAATCACTCGGCGGGGTAGTCGAGGCTACATTATTATAACGACGTAGGTCGTTACAGCCTTGCCGGCACGCGCGCACCCGCGCCGCGGTTGTCACTTTCAGTTGCCCAACTTCAAAACACCGTATATTGTGTCCGTGGTAATATCCAGTTTATAGCGGTGGAAAAAATCCGACCGAGTTAATAGACCCCCGGAACAAATACCGGTATACCTGTCGGTACGGGCCCACATCCGCGATCTGTACCTATTTATTGCACGAGGAAAGGGGACAATAATTGAAAACGTTATAAAAAAAAATGCAAAATGTGTTTATCATTTACTGGGTCTAAGTCGTCACTTTCTCGGCCACGCAAACGCACGAGCTGCGTTCCATCGATCCGTGCGTGTGAGCGCTTCTATAAAAAAGGGCGGGAATTTATTGAAAGACATGAACACCTTTTGTTTGAGGACATGAGCGTCAATTCACCGGCAACGCTCTGCCCAGCTCTGGGGACTGAACCCGTCGCACTCAGGAAATATGCAGTCAGAAGTGCATGACACTGTGACACCCGTGAGGAACGACTTGACTTGGAGTGTGGGGTCTTATTAAAGGAGAACCGCATCACAGAAAACTCCAATTCACCGTAGATTGTCTTACGGTGACAGATGAGGGAGGGAGGGAGGGAAGCCTCGCTTCTATCCATCTAATTCATTTAGAAATGCAAATTTAAGACATCTTGGTAATACTGATTTCCGACCGACTGTGCGTCGGGATACCCGGACCTCTATCAGTGATAATCCGTACCGGGATAATCACGTGCCAATCAGCGCCGATTTGGACGCCACCTTTTTTAGGACAAACTTGGTTAAATGGGAAAATTAGCCTTTGACGTTGAGTCGGCGGAGTTCCCTGTCCCATCGAGGTCAACGCGGCATCCTTTGGGCAATTGACTTCCCAAAGTAGGGCAACTCAATTATCAAGCGGCTTAGTATCGATCACTGCACGCGGACCGCCATCGGAAGATTTGGACTTATCAACAAGTTAGGTACAATAATTCTGCGTTAGCCATGCTCAGAACAGTGTGTCAACTCCCCATACATCTATATCTAGTTGGATGCCCATACGGCTCCTTGGTGGACCACTGATATCAATCAAAAACACACACATAAATATCCTTCCCGATGGATCTTGTGGAGTGAGTACTTCATATCTCCACCGGATCAGTCTGGATTGAAGTGATAATGTCCCACATTTGACAGCCAAGGAGACGAACTACCCTTTGGCTGAGCAATAAACGGAAAAACAAGACTCTAATTTGAGATCAAAATCTCTCGACACTTCAAGTGCCTATTTTGTTTTCCTCTTTTTCGTTCTTTTTGTTTTGCTTTATTATTCATGAAGGATGACTGAAAATGATTGATGAATAAAGGTAGACCTAATGATAATGATGATTGAATGCTAAGAGAGACTTATGCATCCCGTTGAATATTTGGATAGGGCATAGCCTATGCCATAGGTAAATAATATGTATAGACAATACTTAGAAAAAATGATGTTGTATCTTGAGTCAAAATCGATACTACCTAGAAATAAAAAACCCAGTACATTCAAGGATGAAATTTGATCAGTGACGTCATGATTTCGCAAGATAAAAAAAGAGTCAATGAATCAAGTTAATCGTCAAGAACCAACCACTATAAGGTACGAATTTCTGAAATGTATTCCATACCGTTAGCCTATGACGTCCATGTCCATAGATAACCCCGTATTAAACACATTATATATCAGCACTTCATTTCAGATCAAGATAAACCAATATTTCAAATTTGGACTTTAAAAATCCGATTCATTAAAAATACCCATTGTGTAAGAATGAATTGGGCTCGGGTGTCTTATAATGTGCAGTCCATAGGGCCTCTTGCAAAGGAGGTCCAGCATTTGTGCATATAAACCATATGTCATCCCTTCATTACGGACCAATTTGACTCTCCGAACGCACAATACTGAGCATTCGGGCGCACGAAATATGTCGCCAATGTCATTAAAATACTATCTGCATTGCAAATTGAGCGACGGAGTTGGCTTATTAGGGACTAAACAGATCATGCACGGGCCCGCACGTCCAGGGAACAGTCCGGAACATGTGCCTCAGCGCCCCTCCCCCACGGTATATATACCCAGCCATGCACGGTTCACTTCTACTTTCTGAGCAAGTCGAGACGAAAGGATTGCAGTGTGTCTTTACACGGAAGAGGAAGCAGCGTGACGGAGTGCGAAGTCAAGCAGTTGATGCGGCGCTGATAATTACCCCCACACTGGCAAAACTATCCAATGCGGGGCCCTGGAAAATGTTAATTGATCGCGGGGATCGGGGCGAGCTGGGGCCCCTTAGACAAAGTTGGCGAGAAACTAAGCCAGTCTTCCCGTCGTGATTGCAATGTCTACACAACGCATGATTGATGCACAGGCAGTGAGCAAATTAAGTTGTATAAGTGTCGTTTAGCATAGAGGCTGCAATCTAAAGAGTGCTTTTGAGTCACCAAATTGCATAAAATTGCTGCAAAATCGATAAAATAAAATTCCCATTTTTCCCCTATCAATAATTGAAAGCCTTAGTGTGGACGGGCGCGGCAATGTGGAGGGATTTCTCAAATTGAACGCAGCATGCGAGAGGCCGGTGTTTGTTGGACGCCACGAGCAACGACTGTTCCACGTCATGAGGTTAAATTAAACGACTGTTTCACGTAGGCCTATTTGTAGTAACTGGTGGGTTTTATTACTTTCCATTAGGCCCTTTTATGCTATACATTCGTTGAAGCATTTTGATGCATTTTCCATTAGCGCCCTGGAGAATTGAACAGCGGAGAATGTCGGAACTAATGGCCTGCGTCAAACCAAAAAGAAAATAAAGGAATTGGATAGCGTGACATGATCCCCGAATATTACACCGGGCAGGTCTGTTACAGAGATTGACGAAGTGATTGTGTATCTTCGGGTCTGTTGTATTGCATCGAATTACACTGGTCTGATAGATATGAGATGAGTTTGCGTCGCGGACGAGGAGGAGGTACTTGGACAAGGCTTTGCCATACTCCACGCGTAATTATACGTCGAGTAGGGCAAACCCTTGAAGTACACTGGTCTGACATTGTTTAGCTTTTTTTTGTTCTTAAGGTATCATCCAGCCCGCAGTTTGTGCGGCGTTTTTTTTCAACTTCGCTATTAATTACAACCCGCCGCCATTGCAACTCGAAAGAACCTCTCACCAGGAGATGGAGTGAGTTACGAACAAGTGAGGGACTTGAAGTTATGAAATATATACAAGCGTGCAATCTGGAGAGCTCAATTACGGCAAGTGTTTTCAGACGAGCACACCTCTCATCACACCTTTTCCCTTTCCCTTATTTTTGTTTTTTATCGTTTTCGAGAGAGAGAGAGAGAGGGTTAACTCTGATGGAAGAGTTTGCCCCTGAGCTCCCGGGACCTACAATCTCAGAGGCACGCGTCAACATCTAATGGCTATTTTGTCATTACACTCCCCACCAGTGTTTATCAAAGCATGAACTGAGGAGTATTGACGCCTGGGTTAAACGTCCCCATGTAGAGGAAAGAAAAACAGCTTGGGACGCTGACAAGTGTTCCACGTCAAGCGATAGAACCCTGCCATTCAAGTCACTCCATCTGCAGTGACTTCCCTCCCCCGTGTCACCCACGACGCTGCGTTGGTGAAACAATAATTAAAACCCTTCGGAAAATATTGTACAAAGAAGGCATTTTTTTTTTGGCTATATCATCTCTTCATGCTCAGATGGAGAACGCGCGGTGCGGTTGAGTGGAACGTATTTGGCAGGTAGGTCGAGGCAGTTTCAATTAATGCCGAGCGTTGGCAGAGGCTTTCCAAAAACAACCGGGAGTGAGACCAGCGGCCACTGGTCGCGAGTGATAACAAGGGCCAGAGAAAACCGACGGGTTGATCCAAGGTTAGTGTACATTCATCCCCCAGGTCTGTGACAGTACCACTAGACGTGGCAGCAAAGGCCAGGGGGGGATGGGGATGACAAATATTATATGGCGGATATGCGCCCAACACTGATGCAGAGCGCGAGTGCGGTGAACGACCATCTTGGCGAGTAAATTGGGCGGGCAAAACCGGTCTGTAATCTCCTTGACTATACCGGTCCGAATCTCGCTCGAGTTGCCATTGAGGTATCGAATATCGGTATACCTCAGTGGCATTCTGATATCCAATACTTCAGTGGTATACTGATATTCGATATCTCAGTGCCGTTCTGATATTCGATCAAAAAGGTATTAATATGATGGTATACTGATATCCGATCAAAGGGAAGCTACTTTTGTGTTCGTCTCTTGAAAGTAAGATATTTCAAATTTACAAAATCCATCACATTAATGTAATGCATACCGTAACAGGTGCTTAGCAAACCGAATACCTATGTGGAGTTGCAAAACGACTGAAGTATGCGCAAACAAATCAACAATGGGTGAATCGGCGGACCGGCAAGCTTCTTCCAACACCAGTCAGTCAACCGTGGGAAGACATGATGGCATATCATTATAATAAGGGGCAAGGTTGCGAGTATAATAATAATACGTCTGGGTGCACTCAACTCACCTTCTGCAGCGGGCACGAATGGACATTGACGTGATGAAAGCAACAGTTGTACTGACTGGCGTCAGATTTGCGAGCTGGGCACGGCGTGTGGTGACACCAACGCTTGGCTTCCGCTCCACTCCTGTCCAAGAGAAAAAAAAAACAGACAACAAGTTTGATAGAGTTCTGAATTGTATCCACCAGGAGAAATTATGCTGTCAGATCCCGTCTGGTTTTGATGCATTGAAGTCTGGATACGATATCAATCTTGGCTACGTTTCTTCGCACGTCCATCTTCAGATTCAGCGTGTACATTTCTTTCCTTCTATTACTTTTATCACAAGACAGAATTCCAACATAAATCCACAAACAAACCCCTGTTATATCATTGCCGTGTATTGATTTTTTAATATTTTTTTAATTTTTTTTTTTTTATTATATATGAGATTGCCATTGATGTAAGTAAACTCCTTTTGAAAAGATCAAACCACAATGCGAAATTGCTTTAGAATTGGCAGCTCAATGGCGTCTGCTCAATCAACTTTGCATTCAGGTTTGCGTCACCGGTGGTATAGGTCCGCTCATGAGAATCCAACTCGTGGTGGCATTGAAGGTGAACCAATTTTCTCATCTATAGCGCTTAATTATACAGAGGAAATACGCACATGAAGGGCGCTTTATAAAATAAATATATATAATCGTAATCACAAAGGGAAATATAATGGAACGTGAGTGCAGCTAGCTACTCGGTGTCAACACGCTCTTCTTCGGTGTCAACATGCTCCATAGTCCTCCAATATTTTGGTCAGGTATATAGTACCCGTGCCGCACAGCGAGCGCGCTTGGTCCGCACTGTCCGACAATTTCTTAGGCAGCTAGGGGAGCATGTTGACGTTAAAGAGAGCGTGTTGAGTCTGTTGACACCGAGAAGCTGCAAAAACGTGCGATACACGAAAGAACTAAAGATGACATCGTTTAATTGAACTTCACATATTTAAATATTTAGAATTATATACATTATAAATAATATATAGGCCTATTCAAATATTTCCTGAATTGGAATTTCAGTTAGGCATATCTGATATCCGGTATATTTGTTCTGGGTCATCTTTGTTACATTTCATTTTATTTTCAATAATTAATGAAACCTTTATGACGAACCGTATATTATAATCAGCGCGGTGTGTTTGGTGTTTAAACTCCTAAACATTTCAAATCCAATCATACAGTGAAACGGGGTGAGGCGGGGGGCGCTCATATTGCTGTCATCAGTGTGAGAATAATGTCTGGATGCTGGGTTGGGAAGAAAACACCTGTTCAGTGGGCCCCAGCTCAAGGACCTCGCCCATCTCAATGTTTCATGCTCCTCCTCGTTATTTTCAGCAGGAAAATCATTATTCATTTCGTGTTAGAATGTGCACCTCATCCGCGACGCCCCGCCTCACCGATAGCAACATAGTCACAAGTGAAATTATAGAGTACAGAGAGACAAAATGTTTTTTTTTCTTTTTTTTTCAAAGATAACCTCTTTGAAAAATTAATGAGCATAGGGAGAGAGGAGGGAGGCACGTAGCATAGAGGTGCTGGCCTTCCGTCACGCTGACCATGAGCTCAATTAACATGATCTTTATGAGTCTACTATTATAATATAGGCCCTAGCCTCCCCTGTAATATTTCGCCTGTACATGCGGCATGCGATACTGTACATGAACGCGTCTGGAGTGGAGGCTTTTTCCAACCGAGCCCACACCTTTGGGCATGCAGCCATGCCTCGTCTCTGTCACAAATCTCAAAGGTAGCACACAGTCCCTGGCTTTTTCGTGGATCCACAAACAGTTACTTCTGCAAAACTATGACGCGTTCACCTTTACTGGGTTCACCTTTACTCGATGCTGGAGCTGGAGACTATATATATACACACGCCGTGTTTCGAGACGGGGAGGAGAACATGAATATGTTTCGGTCCATTCCAAATGAAAAAGCGCTAATGGTCTATAGCGATGTACCAGGTGAAAAAGGGGGACCAGTAAAAGGAGATATTTTAGGTGGAAATCGTCTAGTTCCGTGGTTAACGGTTCCGGAGATATCTATCTGCATGGGTTCGTCTATCCCATGCTGTCGAAAGACGGAAACACGGCCAAATCCCACGGTAATTCAGCCAACAACACACCGGGAAGAGAAATCCGCCCTGCGGGGCTTGCTCTACTGATTGAGATATAAATCCACTTCCCAACCAGAAGTCTGCGGCGAAGGAACGCGCGCACCAGCCCGAGCAGTCCGCGTGGCTGGTGCGCAAAGGTTTACTCAGTGTTAGTGTACCTCGGAGTTTGGCTGCAGGTCGTTAGACAGGGGGTGGAGAGAGGGGGAGAGATGGGAGAGAGGGGATGAAGGGGGAGGGAGGGAGGGATGGAGAGGGAGGGAGGGATGGAGAGGGAGGGGGAGGAGGGAGGGAGAGGGGGAGAGGGAGGGAGGGAGGGGGAGATAGGGGAGAGAGGGGAGAGAGGGGAGAGAGGGGAGAGAGGGGAGAGAGGGGAGAGAGGGGAGAGAGGGGAGAGAGGGGAGAGAGGGGAGAGGGGGGAGAGAGGGGAGAGAGGGGAGAGAGGGGAGAGAGGGGAGAGAGGGGAGAGAGGGGAGGAAGGGAGGCAAGGCAGGCAGGGAGGTAGGGAGGGAGGGAGGAAAGAAGGGAGGTAGGGAGGCAGGCAGGGAGGCAGGAAGGCAGGGAGGGAGGGAGGCAGGCAGGGAGGTAGGGAGGGAGGAAGGAAGGCAGGGAGGCAGGGAGGCAGGAGGGAGGGAGGCGGAGAGGGAGGGAGGGGAGGGGGATGGAGGGAGGGAGGAAAACAGACAGAGGTGTAGGTAGGAAGGTAGAGAGAGGGAGGGACAGAAAAATGGAGAGAGGGAGAGCGAAGAGAAGAGGAGAGGAGATAGAGAGGGTGTGGAGGGGGGTTGAGGGAGAAAGGAAAAGGAAAAGGAAGTCACGAAACAGCACCCGAAAGCTTCGCAAAGGGGAATGGGGGTGTTGTGAGACACAACAGAGGTGAAGGGACGTGTGGGAATCGTGCAGGGGTACATACACGGCCAATTAGCTCCCCCAAGAATGGCGTCTCCTATATATAGCACTTTCTAAATGACGAGTCATTCATAACGCATAGGAAAGGAAAGAGAAAGAGAGAGAGGGGGAAAAGGATAAAGGCATATATCCCATGCGGTGTTTGTTTGCAATTTTTGGTTATTGGATTTTGTGCTCGGGTGGTTGGTTTGAAGTTTGTTTTTCCGGGGCACGTTCAATTAGAGCCTTTTAGAGATTTGAAGGAAGAACGTGTGGCCTAACGGACAGGTTCAAGTATTGGTTATATCGGAGTGTCTGGCATTTGACCACGACGACCGGGTTAAAGAAAGAAAGAAATAAAAATCGAAATTAAAAAGATTATCATCTGACGTGAAGCACGGCTTCTCAATAAAAAAGAAATTGGGCGATTTCATATCAAATTCGAATGCAAGAAGTATAGGCCTATAAGTAATTGATTATTCCCCTCAGGGGTCGCAGACATCTTTCTGGGGGAAAAAAACGTGTCTCTATCAATTTCGATTGGTTTTGGGTGGGAACTGCTTGACGTCCTCATCGTTCACTTTGGTATCTCTCCTGAATCACTCTGGGTATCTCTCCTGAATCACTCTGGGTATCTCTCCTGAATCACTCTGGGTATCTCTCCTGAATCACTCTGGGTATTACTCTGGGTATCTCTCCTGAATCACTCTGGGTATCTCTCCTGAATCACTCTGGGTATTACTCTGGGTATCTCTCCTGAATCACTCTGGGTATCTCTCCTGAATCACTCTGGGTATTACTCTGGGTATCTCTCCTGAATCACTCTGGGTATCTCTCCTGAATCACTCTGGGTATTACTCTGGGTATCTCTCCTGAATCACTCTGGGTATTACTCTGGGTATCTCTCCTGAATCACTCTGGGTATCTCTCCTGAATCACTCTGGGTATTACTCTGGGTATCTCTCCTGAATCACTCTGGGTATCTCTCCTGAATCACTCTGGGTATTACTCTGGGTATCTCTCCTGAATCACTCTGGGTATTACTCTGGGTATCTCTCCTGAATCACTCTGGGTATCTCTCCTGAATCACTCTGGGTATTACTCTGGGTATCTCTCCTGAATCACTCTGGGTATCTCTCCTGAATCACTCTGGGTATCTCTCCTGAATCACTCTGGGTATTACTCTGGGTATCTCTCCTGAATCACTCTGGGTATCTCTCCTGAATCACTCTGGGTATTACTCTGGGTATCTCTCCTGAATCACTCTGGGTATCTCTCCTGAATCACTCTGGGTATCTCTCCTGAATCACTCTGGGTATTACTCTGGGTATCTCTCCTGAATCACTCTGGGTATTACTCTGGGTATCTCTCCTGAATCACTCTGGGTATTACTCTGGGTATCTCTCCTGAATCACTCTGGGTATTACTCTGGGTATCTCTCCTGAATCACTCTGGGTATTACTCTGGGTATCTCTCCTGAATCACTCTGGGTAATTACTCTGGGTATCTCTCCTGAGCTAGCGAAATTTGCAGCAAACTATTTGCTTTAATATAGGAAAGTTTGTGGTGACACCATGTATATCTTCTCTTTTAAGAAGTGTGGCTCTGAAAGAGCCACACTTCTTGAAAGGGAAGATATTCATGGTGAATATAGGAAGGTTTGCGGTTACACCATGTATAAGGTCTCTTAAAGAAGAGGTGTGGTTCTGAAAAGAACCCGAGTGGTAACTCGACGTTTCGACCAGTACGCTCTGGCCGTCATCAGGAGAATGATAACGGCCAGAGCATACTGGTCGAAACGTCGAGTTACCACTCAGGTTCTTTTCAGAACAACACCTCTTCTTTAAGAGACCTTATACATGGTGTCACCGCAAACCTTCCTATATTGATTCACCCACCATGCAAAGCCTTAAGTCTTATCCATATACATAGTGTCACCGCAAACCTTCCACTAAGTTTTTTCCACCATACAATGCAAACATTCAAGTCTTATCTAAACTGTTTGCTCTATACAGTGTATGCCTACTCTCTAAATGCAAAAGAGTGAATAATTCACTCTCTCAAGGAGTGAAAGTCACTCCAAAAAGCCAAAACCGCTCAAAAACAGTGCCAAAAAAACCCACTCTTGTAAGGAGCCATATGGAGGACAACTTGTCCTCCATATGGCTCCTCTATGGGGTGGTGTTTTAGGGTGCTGCTTTAGCGGTTTCCACACCTCTTACAGTGGTTTGCTCTCTTTTTGAAAGGTTTTGGCTTTTCCTGAGGAAATTTCACTCTTTGCGGTAGACGGCATTTTATACGAGACAGTAATTCGATTGGTTTCTTTCTTTCAGAAGACGAAAGTCAAATGTTATTTCCCATTTCATGGGCATCGGGGAAAGATGTTGTACGGCACTCATCGTGGGAGGGACCGCGTATCTAGGTCTGCAAAAGGTTTTCACGAAACTGATATTTTGAGAAAAAAAACTAAAAAACGGGGAAGCCTTGTTTCCACAAGGAAATGCTAAAGGCGCATAATTATGCAGGTATCCACGAGGATTTTACGAATCTGGTATTTGGAAATAACTCAAAAGTTTAAATTTGTGATGGGTAAGAATCTGTCGCTAATTGAAGAGCTATATATTTCAGGGACATACGGTACAAATTTCTACCCAGGAAAGTGAATGTGATCATGTTATATCTACAAAGTGAATGTGGTTGAAGTAGGAGCACTTTTGAAACATCGTTTCTCACTTGGTTGTACATAAAATGCACGAGAACAGAGCAATGTCTCCACAAGGAGGCAAAAATCGGTATGTGTGCACACAAGTGTGTGTACCGAGTGTGAATTCTCCCGTTCGGTCTCTCTTTGCGGTGCCAGAATCTTCCAAAGCGTTAATCACTGTTTCGTATCCACCAGCTATATACGGGTACAGCCACCGCTGTTGGCTCGTGATTAAGAGTTCGGGATTTCGCACTTGACGAGGTTGAAGCACGTCCGGGCCATTAAGGAAATATTCTCGTTAACTGAAGCGACCAGTCTGGGATTGATTGAAGAGAAACATTCTTTTCGTCATAAAGCGTATACTGCGCAAGGCGGAGAAAACTCATCCCATCGAGCCACTATACCTGGCAAATGTAAATACACATTGTGTCTGTCTTACGTGTATGGAAACCATAAATATGCCAGCGGCAAGGTGCTGGAGTCCCCAGGGAATACATTACACCCCCGTCCAATATAGGTCTCGAGAATCTTCCCCGGGCGCTGGGCAAGTAAAATAACGCGAATCTCAAATATACTCGGGTAATGGCGCAGGAAGCGATGGCACCGTCTAACTATATATAGGGCACAGTAACACCTAATGGGGGTAAAATCACAGACGCACCGATACCCTACATGTCAGGGGAAGAAAGATAGGTCCTGAACTCAGAACTGACCTTCGGGAGAGCCGAAGACAGGGGCTTTCAGACAACTGGACAAATATTCCGTTTGCAGGAAAAATACTCAGGTAGATTACTACATGTACTAGGGGACAAGCGCTGGCATTAACGGTATACGGGTCCGTGCATTAAGCGGTAGCGCGTGGAATCAAATCTGCAATCGACACAAGTCTGAATAATTTACTTCGTTAGATTGGAAACCTCGCTCCGAAGACTGCTAAGGGGATGTGAACAATTTGACGTCCTCGTTCCCGTGCAAGCGAATCGTAGATTTGTGTGCTTTAAGCAGAGGTTGCCGTGCGAAAAAAAAGCACACGAAACAACCTTTCAGAAGGGGAGGGGCAGCGTGTTGAGACAGTTATACGATGGGATGTACGCATTGTGAAAAACACACTTGTCTAGTGTCTTGCACCAGTGTTGTGACTGTCCCGAGAATTGGCAGTTGAACTTCCCAAAATGAAAGGGGAGGAGGAATCTGTCCAGAGGCTTGATCAATGGGTGTGACAGAATCTTAGATGTGACGTCTGAATGTTTTATTGCAGTCACTCACCGGACACTTAGCGTGTTGATTCAACCCATCAATTATTCACAGGACTGGCGAAAGGAGAGGATTGTGAGTCGGGGTGGATGAAGGACTTTGGGATTTTTATATATATATATTTTTTTTACCTCAGGTTCAAGCCGGGATCGAAGACTGGCTTGTAGTTGTTGGCGTAGGTTGTGTTGGTCTTGATGGCCCAGTCAAAGAAGGAATCCTCCACGTGGATGGTGAAATTCACCACAAAGTTATCGGCACTGCGGACCTCTGTCGGAGGGTCTTCCAGCCATGCCATTGTCAAACCTGGAGGACATCACAGATGGAGAATACAACCAACACCCACTCATTAATGTGTTCAATCTCAGTGATTGATCGGTGTAAACGTAAACCACCTGTTTCCGGCAAATAATTTCCTGTTGATAAAATGTTTGGTCTCTTGTTTTTTCCCCTCCTTCACAGTCGTCTCCAGATAAGTGTGATCGGCAGCTTCTACCGCCTCTACACTGTGATAGAAATGTTAGGCATTAATCGACCTACATCTTGAGCCACCCTTGTTACAAATTTGTTACAAAATCTGGTAACATAATTGGTGGATAATAGACCGACTATTGGTGTCCATAAAAATCAGTCACAAAATATAACAAGACATCGGAGTGATGAAAATGTTAAGCAAACGATTATAACACTTTATGCCCAGCGTTTCTACGAAGCAATCACAAAAAATCGCGACCACGCCAGGTTTTGACACCTTAAGATGGGAGGTGTCGTAGGTCGCGCGCGCGAAGTCATCCAGCGTTACTTCCTCCCTTGGTGGTGCAAAAAAAAAACCGCACGTACCGTGCGCGCGAACAAGGGTAACACTGTAATGAGGTCAGATTATCCTGGTCGGATTATGGTTCACGAAGCAGCTGAGAAGACAATCTGATTGAATCAAATCAACAAATTAGTAGAACATTGATCAATGTACTTACTCCAGAAATGTCATTCAATTTATGCCCGACTCGACAGCCTCAATTGATTACGCACTCTTATAGACAATTAATGAGCAAGCACGAATGACAAGGCAGATCTATTCCACTAACTGGGTCACTAAACATCGACATTAAAGCAAATCTCGATCTTATTATTATTTTTTTTTTGGGGGGGGGGGTTCACTTTACTTTGAGACGTATCTATGCGCTAACATTCGGGTATGCTAAATGCTCTAAATGGCTATCGATTTCATGTCCTTACCAGAATGAAGATAAGCTGGAAGGGAGCAACAAAAAGTGCAGTGGTATTATTCATGCATGCATGTAAACATCTTGTATTCAACCACACCTAATAATATCGATTTGTCTACTCCCTCACACGGGTGCATGTCATTGTTAACTTTCCATCAATCATTCAATCATTTGGTACCAAAGGGCTAATGGCTTCTGGCAGCTTGTGTCTTGGCTCCACGGGTTCGCTGGAGCCGAGTGCACGCTGCCGACAATTAATAATTGTTCGCTCTTTCAGGCGTCTTGGGTCCGCCCTGTAACGGCGAGGAAGCAGACTCCGCGTCGGCGGCGGCGGAATAACCGAAATGGCTTCCGTCGTCATTCCCCCCGCGCAAGGGGCCCCGTGATATACGAACAATGGCGTGACGTCACGGGGGACGGACAGTTCAAGGGAAGCGCGGGGTATAGTCGTGGGGCCGGGGAAGACGAGCCCGGCGTCGGATGCGCGACTTCTGGTGGAATTTGATCAAGAACTCCCAAAGTGGAATTTACACCGGTCTTTATAACGCGCTGAATATTCGCAGTCGCGGGTTCCCAAGTGGATAGACGTTTGAGTAGGCGTCTTGCGAAAAAAAAAAATCACTCGTATTTCAGTTTTATATATATATAAAAAAGTGGTGGTATACCTATATATTGCACAGTGCAATGCGGTGGGAAATTTTCACCGACTTCCAAATTTGGGCATGCCTCTCCGTGTGTATTTGTACAGCATGCATGCTAACCTATACTCCATCAATATGGTGGAACGATTGAAGCTGTTAAACGAAACTTAATATTATGAAACAAGGAGGTTCGTGCTTGAATTCAACATGCTAACTAAGGAATGGTCATCGGTGTGAATCATAATTAGATTGTCTGCCAAATCCTGGTCCCAAACACGTACTTCTGCAGAGATCGTAAATCATTCTGACATTTTGAGTTGTATGTAGCAAAATAAGTGAAGGTTTGTCTGAAGACAATACCTCGATTGTGATCCAATCGCGCTCAGTCTTTCGTCAGGGACTCAACGAAATAAAAAGAGGACGCTGTTCAAAGATCCAACATCCAATCCCTATATACAGGGCGGGCAGACATGGAGATGAGTTCACTATCATGAAGTAACCTTTACTATCGGAGTAATCAGGAGACTGGTGCTTGGCTATCGTTGCAAGTCGGTGTCTAGGATTGGCAGCCGAAATTTGAACCAACGGTTCATTTCACAGCCTGTCAGACGCCGTGTTTGTGCACTCTATACTGTTTTTCTCTCTCCCTCTTTTTTTCATATGGATGGGTGGGTGGGACTTTCACGCCTTGGCTGTATCGGGTGATTTTATGAGGGAAGAGAGAAGAGAGAAGTCAGTTTAAGGACTGTTTTTTATGTATTACTTGTGCGTTCGCCTTCGTTCATAGACAGTGGCTCCATTTGGATGTGATAACAACACTTTAAAGCAACAACATTGGTAAGATCGAAAAACAGAAATGTTCACAGATTTACATGAAACTTATACAGTTTGAAGATGGTTACGGTAGAAACCTCGCACTGAAATATTTCTGCCTAAAATGCTGTATTTTTGTAGAAAAGAGTAGAAGAAACCGTTTACGTCTCACCCCTATGGGCCTGGATCTCAACTATTTTTCGGAACAATACGTTGAATGCTGCATTTCCGCAAAACAAATAAAGCGGTTTTCACTATTTTATCGAGACTCGGATTGAGCTGAAATGTTCACAGGTGTGCCATTCCATGCATAATGTTGGATCAGACAACGTATGGATGCTATTCTTTGACCTCGAACAATGTTTTGTTCTCCCTTTAAACGGAATGCGGCTTGGCCGTTTAAACCGAATATAGATGCGATCAAACTATCCAACTAATAGGCATGATTATAAGACAGTGAAATGAATTTCAATCAGAATTATACCGATTGTAAATGCTTTTATCTCCACCGCGAAATCAAATTAAAACAAAATGCAAAATCGAATTCGGTGCCAACTCGCCACCATAATTATCGCGAGCGTTAGTATACTATCCCCTATTTGCCCCATTATCATACATATCTGAAATTATGTCGTTACAATTGAATTAATTTCAATAGATTTCTCTCGACTACAATTTAATTCAATTGGCGGGAGTCATATTTGGAACCTCTTTTTTTCCTTCTTCAGGAGGCGACCTCCGATACAAAGCATTTTGCTTAGGGAGGAGGTCGACACCTTTATTTGTTGATTGTCTCAGCATTGATTGGCTACTCGCGCACTCCCGCGTATCGCAAACCCGCCGCTATGCATCAAACTTTAACACGCGCCATCAGCATCTGCGTAACTGTGACCGTCTCGCAATTTTTTTTTTTGTATTATGTTAATTCAATCAAGCCTGTAACCTTTGCCATTTTATAGACGGTTGGAAAGTGTACGCACACTATATAGCAACCCTGAGGTTTTCTTGAAAAAAGTGGAGAGAAAAAAAAAATGCTCGCGGGATAAATTTAGGATGTCGCCGATAGCAAGGACTTGAAGTATGCATTGCGGGTGTGAATGATTTTGATATACATATATATATTTTTTTCATTTCAATCATCTTGTAAATCTATACTTATATCAGTGTTTGCCGCAGGTTCCGTTACTTCCTTCTTTCTGTCTAAGAGTCCGATCCCCCCAATATCTTCCTTGAGATGGATTTTCCATCTAGAGGAGTGGTTGTTAGGTCGGGAAGATGCCGTGTGTAGGTGTTGTCGTAATCCAAGTGCCACGCCTTGTCTCCTACACTTTATACAGACGTCATCTCAAAACAAGCGCCTTATTGCTCCCAAAACTTGTTTTCCTGTAGGGCTGGCCGATATTTTGATGTGTTGTTCCAATCCCGGTTTACTCCGGTTCTGCACGTGGCCCCGGCTGTATCAATTCATTTATAACATGTGTATGACGCAATTCTTAAGGAGGGGATGAATGAACGAGGAGGAAGTGCGTAAACCTTATAATACGCAACCGTATTATTTCTACAGGGAGGTCACAGAGAGAGAGAGAGAGAGCGAGGGAGAGTGAGGGAGAGACAGGAGGAGAGAGATAGAGAGAGATAGAGAGAGAGAGAGCGAGAGAGAGGCGAGAGACAGAGAGGGAGAGAGACTAGAGAGAGAGAGGAGGGAGAGAGAAAGAGAGAGAGCGAGGGAGAAAGAGAGTGGAGAGAGAGAAAGAGAAAAGGGAGATGGAGAGAGAGAGAGAGAGAGAGGGGGAGAGAGAGAGGCGAGAGAGAGCGAGATAGAGAGAGAGGGAGAGAGACTAGAGAGAGAGGGGGAGAAAGAGAGAGCGAGGGAGAGAGAGAGGGGAGAGAGAGTAAGAGAGGGAGAGAGAGAGAGATAGAGCTAGATAGATAGAGAGAGACGGACAGACAAACAGACAGACAGACAGACCGAGACAGACAGAGAGAGAGGGTGCCCGGAAAGTAGCTTGGAATGAGTTAGGAGCACAACTTGATGCGAAACAGAAGAGTTCTGTCAGGACCCGATTCCAATATAAATCTCATCATAAGGTTAGGATCGATCGGGAATTGCCGGCGATGCGTGGGGCAGTTGGTCAATGCACTCGGCTTGATTTGAATCACTCGCGGACAAAATGAGGAGGTGTAACGCGACTCTGCCGTCGGACGCTGCGAGCCCGAAACAGGAGCCACTTCCAGCTCAAATCACGGGAGCCCCCCCCCCCCACTTCCCGACCATGGAGGGCACGGGACCAATCGAATGAGCTCATAAGATTCACGGGTAAAGTTCAAATACAAGATCAAGTGTTGGACGATATTTTTTTGATCAGGACAAGTCAAAGCATCAACTATGATATCAAAAAATCAGGAGGGGCCAACATTTCGATCCTAGCAGGACCCTTTTTCGAAGGCAGAGTGCTTCTATGCCTTTGACAAAGGTCCTGCTATAGGATCGAGATATCAGGCGCTCCTAATTTTTGATATTTGCATTCTGGTCATTTTAGTGAGTAAGGAGTTTTCAACATTTTTGCATTTATTACAAAAACATCAACTGGTTACGGTATACACAATTATTGTTCAATAAAAGTTCAACTGCTGGACGAAACCGATCACGAACTCTCAGTATTTCTGGAAAAAACGAGGAAATCTATGTTGAACAAAATGAATTATCCAACACTTTCGTTAGGTGTATAGAAACCATCGAGATTGCTATTCACAGATTCCATAAATCCCTCTTTATCCCCGCAAAACAGACTGTTGAAGCGGAACCGGAAATCAAGAGGGGTGAGGTTCAACCAATTTAGGTCACACCGCGTCACACTGGCTACCCGGGTCGTGCGGATTGATAAAACAACCGCAATTCGCGACACCTGCAGTGCCACTGCCAAATTCAGCGACCGTGTAAAAGCATAATATTCTAGCTATAATCAGTGGTCCCTCGCACCGATCCACGTCACATCGAGGCAGGTCCGAAGAGTATACCGCCCGGTACAAACTTATACGAGACGGCCGTTGCCTCATCTGATCTCAAAGGGGGATTGTTACTGCCTCTCAATAATTAAGCAAATCAGATCAGGTTGGAGGCGATTAAAGCGATGCGTGAGCGCGCGGCTCCGAACGGGCTATAGAAAGGTGCGAAAAAATAACAGCCCGTCCAATATATGATGTCACCTGTCTTACACGCACGTCCATGATCGTCGGGGGGATATCGCATTTCTCCGTCACGGCTCCAATGGTTTCTGTACAACTTCGCCTCATCCATTCACCAGTGGCTGTTGTACTACATTATTGCCGTGCGTGCCCCGGGTCTCCCTCAGCGCTGGTCCGTAGTATATACAGGTGCAGTTTGAGCCTCGGATCAATCAAAATGATGCAAAATGAAGCTGAAATTCATGATGAGTTTCAGGGGGGGGGGGCTGCTGAATAAAACAAAGGAGCCCCGCTCCGAGCTCTGCATAATCAGGAAAATATGACCTTCTCATCAGCTCATCAGACGGCAGTCGGCTGTGCGAATATTTTAACAATCAGTCGATAAATTCTACATTTATTCACCATCCGTCAACTCAGGCTCGCAGATGGTTCAGGGGAGAGACGGCATCCGCCTTCCCGGTGATTTTAATAGAAACAAAAATAGGAGTAGAAAATCCATCTCAACTAATACAAGGACAGCGATGCTGCATTGGAACGGAGGGAGGCCCAAAACATTGTTTAAAAAGAAATGACAGCTTGTTTTAACGACGGGCAACAGCGTATAGCACGGGCTGGCTCGAGTTGAGCGCAGCCAGGAAAGCGACTATACGATGGGCTGACATTAAACACTCAGCGCGTGGAATTCCTCAACTCTTGTTTTCTTAACCCCGCGTTCTCTCGCCTTAATGCGGACGGCGCTGACGTCCGCTCGGTTTATTTTTAACGCCGGGGAAGCTCGATTAGGTCCGTGAGGTAAATAGAATCGCGCCTTTAAGATTCCCCTTCCCGTTCCACGCATTATGGGTCCCCATTCGAACGCTGCCGAATTCAAGCGATGCTTCCACACCTTGAAAGACATTTGGGCTCTGTATCTATGTTTGTTGTTCACTCAACAGCAGGGCGACCACAAACCGAATAAACCAGGACCCTTTTCCCAAAACCCGGCTTAGGCTTCGGCTCCAGCTTCGTCTCTGTTAGCCAAAAGCTAAAAACCAAACCACAGGTTAGAGTTCTCTACTGAAATAATGCTGCGAATTCTTTTTCAAATCGAAGTATAAGATTCCAAAACGAAGCCAAATGCCTCCCATTGTAATGCCTTGTAATACTTGTAAAAATGGATCAAAGAAATGGAGACAAAGCCGGAGCCTGAGCCTAAGCCGGGTTTTGGGAAAAGGGCCCAAGACTTTCCAGGCAAATAGTCTGGTGCCTTATCACACGACGTGGACATTGGTCAAGTATCATTGGGCAAAAAGGAAATGTGGCCATGTGGGTTGACGGAGAGTGTAAGGGAGGTCTCCTGACGGCGGGCAGAGTAGGCCTACACGCTGCCCGAAACGTTGAGTTACAGGCTTTTTTTTCAGAGCCACACTCCGTCTCAAGAGAGATGTATTGCTGTGTATACCGCAAAGCTTTCCACTTGGGGCCTATTTACCGCCAATCCCTATACGTTAATGCACCTCAATGCGCACAATTCTATAGCGTTTCCAATCTAATTTCCAGCTTAGTCGATGCTTTCATCGCTTCGCCTTCATTCTCCTCCTTCGGTGTTTAGCGCTTGCTTCTGTACATTTGAAGGCCCTCGTCCCCCTTTGAAGCCCGCCGAAAGAGTGCAAGAGGCATATCCGATTGTTCGATGTCTCCAGCTCTGTCAAACCCCATTAGGGAATGGTGCGCAGACCAATAAGATGATTCGGGACATTAAGATGGAAAATCGGGCAGTTAGTTACAAAATACCAATAATAAGTCTCTCGGACAGATAGTACTATAGATTCAACGAAATAGATTGTCTTTTTTTCAGGTAGACCTATATATGAGCCTTGAATTTAAACATGCGTGTTTCTCCTCAAAAAACCCACAGGCCTATGCATTTCATTTTGTGGAATTTGAAACCGCAGCCGGTTTTTTTTTTTTTTGAGGAAACCGGCATCACCGTGTGAACGGCGGGATGGACTCAATGCCACGCTTGCCCTGTATCCAATCTAGGGAGGTATTCAGGCTGTCAAGGAATATCAACCAGCACCCCTCAATTCAGTAAATGAAATAGTTCTAGCCTGCTCGAGTGATTCTTCCCGTCCCTCTCCCGTAAAGAGGAGATACAGCCACGGCCTGACCACGACCAAAAAACACTCAAACGTCCAGATATTTGTTTCAGGACCATTTTTGCAGCAGGAGGGGAGGGGGGTTCAACGGGAATGTGACCATAGAGGGATCGATCCAAATCCGAATTTTTCTTGATGGGATTTTTTCGTAACCAAATCTCTATGCCCTCGGGAAGCAGAAAGAGTCGACGGAACGGGAGTCGTGGAGATTACGATTTCGTACGCGGTTGTCTGACCAACGGATTCGAGTTTTTTTTTTTATCTTCGGTTTGTTTCAAGTTGGAAAATATTTATACCCAAGAAAATAAATCACCGTTTCGTGTTGGGCTCTTGGTCTCGTGGCAACGAAATCCATCGCTTGATTTGAGGGAAAAATTATTCACCTGCATGAGGAGTTGAAGAGTAGGCCTAACACTTCCCAATAAAGAAAGACATCCCGAGGCCTCGAGACGAAAATACTATTTCTACGAAAGAAAAAATTGAAACGTCACCCAAAATGGAAAAAAGAATTTCGATCTCTTTGGAAGTTGGAAGGAGACGCCACATTTTCTTTAAGGTGCGTTCTGCTTCTCCGATGAAAGGTTAAATGAGAACCACTTTGGCTGTGTTAAGGGGAAATGCCACACTACTTCTAGAAAGGAAGTGTAGTATTTTTATCCACAAGCACCATGCCTACCGTGCCCAGCCAAATGCTGTCGTCGCTTTGCTCAGCTTGAAACCAGCCGTGTCAATGTATGTGAAATCCGACCCAGTAACGTAAACCGTTGGCGGACCACGCGAGGTGAAAAAGAGCAGGGAACAACAGGAAAGATAACCAGTTCGGCAGTCGTGATTTCCACAAGCTTGAAAAAAACACTAACACATGGGAAATCTTAGAATAACACAGGCATGCCGAAAAAGAAGGGGAAAAAACGAAAAAGAAGAAGAAGAAAAGGTGAGGATGAAAGGGGCACAGATGTGGCGCAGACGTAATTGCGTGTGTACGCGATGAGTTATCCGCCACAAATTGGTTTTTAAATGCGTTTACGTGTGTAGGGCTTCTTGTCTCGGCGTTGCTCTGGGCTTTGGGGGAGTTATCCATGGCGTGGCATGCTGACACGACCTCCCTCAGAGTTCACAATCAACTCCCGCCTACAACATACAACGCGGCTACCAGTAGGCCTACTCCTACAATACCAAAGGAGCAGCGCCACAGAACTGCAGAGTTATGAAAGCGCCCTTGGCTCTTGCTCAGTGGGTAGGACAAAACACATCCATATCTTCATTATTAAAACTGACAAATAAATGCAATGTTGGCTTTTCATTGACGGAATCTGGCAGTAAATACGATCCGTTCGTCAGCATCGACACATTTCAATACGGTAAAGAAACCGGGTCATCGTGACTTGGGATTGAATCAATAATCAAAACAACTCGTGTAATATCCCGAGAAGAAGTGAGGCAAGAGCAGACTCTTGGAAGCAATCAGATTATTGCTGTAACTTACGAGTGCCCCGGAGCTTCAACCTTTAAAGGGTTTTGTGTTTTCTTTGCACCGAGAACCGGTCAATGTTGTTTCGGTACCGGGTTGTTGTGTGCCTGGTGCTTTTAACACCCGGCTTTTAGCACCGATAGTGTACCTGGCTTCGTCACATACCGGTATTGTGATGGAGCACAACATTACACATTGTTAATTGTGCGGATTCAAGACCCGGATTCCTTGGGAAACTAACCGACAATTGTCTCTTTATCGTCAGTATACGCGAAAGGTAACATCATTTTGTATGCCGGCCGCAATCTCATTTATTGCAGTAATATAATATGTCCATGACATTATTACTGATTGCCAAGCCCCATATCTGTAACTTAATGGAAATATGCATTCCCATTTTCGCTTCGATATTGAGAGGTCAAACTGTGGGGTTTTTTTTCCTGTTCGCTCGAAAAGGTGTGGGAATAGCCTCACGACAGTCCCGCTATCTGGCAGCGTGTACCGGTACGCCATTACGAGAACTATGTAGGCCTAATGCCCATTCATTTTTAAACAACTCTGCTTCACAATTTTTGATAACTATACGCTGAGCTTCCACTCTCCAATCAGTGCGCGAGTGCGAATTATAATCTACGCTGTCGATACTTGCCGTGTAAATTACACAGCTCAGTTCACTTGGAATAATGAACCAGGGGAAGAAAATCGAACTTAATCGTGAAATCAATACCAGTGTATATTGAGCCTTATGTCACAATGTATGGCTGGGAAGCGGGTGTTAATGACTGCGGGGTTTGTCTTACGTAATATTCTCTAATCTAGATCGACTAATTGGAATGAAAACACCTTCCTTTAATAAAAAAAAAACGAGGCAACGAACTCATGGTTTAATCACATACGCATGCAGGGGTTTTTCCTCGACTTTTCGTCGCGGCAAACTTGGCGCGTGACCAGCCTCCATGCATGCAATGAGCGATGAATAACGGGTTTGTTGTTCGGGGGGCAGACTATGCGCCTGCCGCGCCGATGATAGATAATTGGACGACATCAACCGGACATCAAAGAAGGACAGGGCATTATTCAGTGGAACACCGGATGGTACCGCTTATCGAAAACCGTGCTCGCTGGCTTCGACCTGGCCCGTAACTCCCCCCGGGCGGTGCCCGCATTATATTCTCTTCTCTCCGACCACGTTTTGGCGTTCCGTGGACCGGGAATTCGAAGTATCGCTCCGGGGTTCCCACTGAGGAATAAGTTCACCTTAGGAATTGATTATCCTATCGTATCTCGTGACATTCCACTCCGCGGCCCCCCAAAAAAAAAAATCATTCACGAAATTCAAACATCGTGCGCGCGTCTGTTGCTTAATGAGGTTAAGACACAGGATTTATCTTAACGAAATAACTTTAAGGTGCCCGTACCCCTGCCCTCAAAAAAGTCGTGCATATACCTTTTTTCTCCCTAAAGCAGATTCTGAAAAATACCCAATTTTTTTTCAGTTCAATTTGTGACCTGTGAAGAGGAATTGATTGGCACGTGAAGTAAATTTTGCTTCAAATCTGCCAACTGTATATTATCATAACCCTTCCAGAATGTTCAGATGCATGGGGGATATTCCTGGCTACCTTCGCATAACAAAAATACACACTTGAGTCCAATATCTGCGACAGTAACTCACGATGGCTGCAGATGGAAATTCAGTTTGATCTTTTTTTCACGTAGCCTGAAAGAGAAGTTGCCCTATCAATCGAATAGCCCAAGGATACGGGCCACCATTCCAAGACCTTTTACGACCATCAAGAGTCATATTAAGAATCAGTTTACAACGACCACAAAACGCGCGAGCCAGGCTCAACTCCTGCACGGCGGGCTCTGAGCGTTGTCCATTTTGCTTCCACTGCGCAAATATATAGATTCGTCGGACGAAAATGACCAAATTGTGGGATTTCTGCCACAACAATGTCAACACGAGGGCCGTGTATAATTGACAAAGTGTCACTTTGGGGATTGGTATGTGGCAGGGTGCGGCATGGTAAACAACAGCGCGCCACAAATGAAAGCGGACGGCGATCGATATCAGTGCACACCTTTTCGACGGAACGTTTCATCTTCCGAAATAAACACCGAAAGTGCAGTGGCAGAGGGAAAGGGCGAATCTAACACGGCTTAAAGCAAACAGCATTTCAATTTGTGTCCTTCCATTTTCAGTCTCTGATCTGAAAATCTAAATCAGTTAAATGTTGATTTGAAGAGATACAAATTTCGCTTTAAAAAAAAAAGGGAAGGAAATTTGACAGGACCAGGGGTTCAACGAGAGACCTATAGGCTTGACGTATACCGGATTTGTATACACGAAGACTTTTTAAAGATTAATATCTATGTAAACATGAGTCGGTTCATTTGCTGATATTTCCTGTTTTGGGCAAAGAAAGGCATAGAACTAAACGATGCATCCTGATGAAACCGTGATGTATTATGGGCTGGGTTGGCAATATATATTCCTTACTTTACGATTGGTCACAGTCATCAGGTAACCAATCACGCAGACTTCAGTCAAGGCCATGGACTGTCCTTTTCCAGACAACACCAGTAATACAAACGATACCTCGTCTCTCTCCACATGAAAATTCCCTGTATGCCCCTGTTTCTTGGGGGATAATTACCGTTCGCCGTGACATGTAAAACACATGTGCATGTTAATCACTCGGGTCTCATGTCGGCATTGTCTTTCAATCCGGAAGACTGCGTGCATACCGTATAGCTGTGTGGAAGGTTTTCTTGTGGATTTCTTTTCTTCTTCGTGATAGTAATCATTCAGATACTCTGCGGCTTGGAGTTTAACTTTTACAAACAATTTTGAAAATGGCAAAGAAACTTTGACTGGACCGGGATTTGAAGACAAAATACATTCTTAATTATATAGGCCTACTTCAATAACGTATCAGCGAAGAAAAAAAACCCGCTTGATGAAAACTATTTGTTAATTGTCATGATGGTGTACTGGTACCGGTGTGGCGTATTCGAGGTACAAGATGGAATTTCTGCTGCACGTGTGTATTTCTTGTTGGACCCCCCCCCCCATCTTTCCCCCGCTAGCAGACTTCCCTAGTTAATGTTTCAAGAAGGGCAGAATTCCACGGTTGACAACTGCAATGTGACCGACCCTGGGGCTGCTATCCTGGGCGAGTTCGGCACGCCATTTCCATCCGTCCCTGTCTGGACACCAACGACCAATTATTCATGAGACAATGGTACGAGAGGAGAACGCGCAATAATACGTGCTCCGCGCAGCCCGTATCGGACGGGATGCAACGTCGCGTGGCCGCCACCAGATAACAACGGGCCTGCATCTGTCTCGCTGATGATGATGCGACGCAATCTGTCTTGTTGGCGAGGTGAATCAACGCTATGAGAGCCATTGGCTCATTAACGGCTCCAATTGGATCTTAATTGAGCCTTTACCTGAAGGAGAGTCGGTTGATCTTAATTGCAACCTTGTGTCAATACCAATTAGAATTTGCCTCAATGCGTCATATCCTGCAGTGCGTGCATGCATGCGCCCAATTCTGGCCAAAGAGCGCGGACAGAATCCGTGATGTTTCCGGTCATTTACCCAACATTCCCAAATCGTCCTCCCTCCGATGTTTCTCCATTCAGACGGCTATTATGACCGATTGTGGCATGCGCCTATTATTGCCAATCCCAGACAGCGGCTTTGCCTTTGTCTATAGGAATCGATTTGAAGAGCTTTCCTAGGAACCCAAATGAGAGGGACTTCAATGTTTGACTTTTGCATGGAATTTTTTTTTTTTCATAAATCAAGCACGAACCCGTGCATTGAGCACCACTTCAAACATCCAGAGCCCTTTGATTAGAAAATCAAAACCAAAGACAGGGGTAGATTTGGAGAAAAAAAAAAAATCATCGACAAATCGCTCGTGTTACCTGAACATAATGTTGGCATGTCAGCATTTGTTTCACAGAAAACACATAAAAGATCAGACAAAAATAACAAGACTGAATCTTGCCACTGTAGATATACCAAACGTCATCAGACACAGGTCACGCGAGGGATGTAAACAGTCGCGTTGCAATAAATAACGTGCGTGTCCTTGATTGAATAAAGGGACGTTATAGTAGTGCCAGCGGTTCCAGCTCTACTTAGTTCCATGTGTCAAAAGCGTACCATCACAATGTGAAGGGACGCTGGGTTGTGTCAGGGTATCTTATTTGTTGAAATCCAGCCCAGCGCGGACTGCCTCCGAGCTCCTCAGCCGGTGGAACCCAGCCATTGTTCCCTCCCTTCAATGAACAGAATCGCGCTCTTCTGACCTTCAGCCCATGCATGCAGTCGACGTTCAGATGAAAATCATTCGCGGTCTTGACAGAGAAACATTTGCATGGGAAATTAGGAATGCTTCTTCTAAAAAAGAAGGGGAAACTACATAGGAATACATGTGTATTTCCGAGCCCAAATTCGTAATCTGTTGCCGAGGGCTGGTAAAATATGATAAATTTTCTTACAAAGAAAGAGCTACAATGATTCCTCCAAAATAGGTTGGCAGCTATGCAATTGCGCATAAAACCGGAACAAATTAGTGTGCATGCTGCAGTTTTTCCTCATTATCGGGAAAGCACAAAAAATCGAAGTTCTATACAATTTATAATGATTCATGGATCTGTTTTATTTTGCATGAAAATCTACACCAAACCTTATGTGACCGTGAAACTACATCATTCCACTTGTGATTTCCCAAGTTTTGTCCGAATCATCAATAATCAAATTGAAATGATTTCCAGAATTCTCGTACACTTGAAACTAGCCTGGACAGACTGCAATAAAACCAATCAACCAACCAAGAAATATAATTTAGGCGTTATTATATTATGAGAAGCCTTGAAATCTATATTCGCATGCATGGCATCATTAACCTTAACACCGCCGAACCAAGAGCTATCAATTCCTGCCTTCTTGTTCTGAAACGATTTTGGCCATGTCTCCTCTTCACTTCCTCTAATGTGACTGCATAATATGGGCGGAAATGAAGGCCGATCGAACCACTGGAGCAGGGTGTGTATATCGATTAAAAGCTGGACAAATACTAGTGTTATTTCATTTAAATGACTTCAGAGAACCTCTCTTTTTCTGCGAAGACCTCCGGATGAATAATGAACTCGAAAATGTGAGCAACACCTCTTTAATGATCACTTATTTATGAAATACCGCGAGTTTCGTTTCGTTGTGGAGGCGCATCGCCGTTATACCGCTGCTGAATAACCCCACTAAGGGGCCATTCGAATCGCGGTTATAATAAGGATCGCAATTCCAGCTCCACTTTTGGGCGGAGTGATACTGGAGTGTGTGCGATCGCTCCGCGGTGGAAAAAAAAGAATCGGTTTTTAATCCCAAAATGCATTGCGCGCGCTTCACCGCGCGCTGTCAGCAGCCTACACAAGGCATGTCTCCCTAGCTATCGGGGCCCTTTTTGAAAACATGGGCCCTTTTCCAAAACCCGGCTTAGGCTTCGGCTCCGGCTTCGTCAATGTTATTGTTATGCAAAAGCTGAAATCACAGGTTGGAATTCTTTGTTGGGGTTGAAGCTTTAAATTTTGTTTTAAAACGCAGTATAACATTAAAAAATAATGCCAAATGTCTCTCGTTTTCATGCCTTGTACCTTAAAATGGATGCAAAAAAATGGAGACAAAGCCGGAGCCTATGCCGGGTATTGGAAAAGCGCCTAGACTTCCGATCAGGCTCCGATCTTGTCGTTCTTTCTTCTATCCATTTTAAAATGCAAGGCGTGAAAACGGGAGGCCTTTAGCTTCGATTTTAAAGGTTACACTATTCGTTAAAAAACCCCAAAGTTTCAAGAAACCCAACCTGTGTTTTTGGCTTTTGAAATGAAAAAGAAACAGAGACAAAGCCGGAGCCCGAGCCTAAGCCGGGTTTTCTTCCTGCCGCTCTCAGGAAGAACGCCTGCGTAGTTCGACTCCGCTAACCGCAGTCATTTCGGCATTTTGGGGTCGCGATTTTTGGCGTGTGTGAACGCGAGCGAAAAAGCAAACAAACCGCGATTTGAATCGCGATTTCGTGTCAGTGTGAACGACCATAAGTACAGCCTAGTTCTCGGAAGAACTTCTCGGAAGAAGTTCTGTGGAAGGCCAAATCCATTCACCGAGGGAAAGTTATATTCAGGGCTGCTCACGGACTTATTTTCGGCCCTGTTTAGTTACCGTGGCTGAGTGGAAAGTTCCTGGGAAGTCTTTCGGCATGTTAGTTTTACATCGAGGTCGCCGTAACTTAACAGGGAGGTTACCGTAGTCTACCCTGCGTTCCCACGGGACTTAATTTTGTCATTCTTGCGCACAGCCGCGGTAGTTTAACAACATCAAGTCCTGTGGAAACACGGCTAAGAAGTGATGGTTATGCTTACTACTGATTTGATGGGTTGCGTGTGACAAAGCTATTAACACACTGTTGATTTTTTTTTTTTTTAGCCCAAAGTCTGATTTGACAAGTTGGATTCTGTCAAGGATAAAAAATAACCCGTTGAGTCTCAGAGCACGTTGAAACTTTATCTAGGCCTATTGATTTAGCCGGGAGAGTGAGACGAGTCGCTTACCGTACTCCCACACGATTGACTAATACGATGCCTGACCACATCCACGCCTAATGACGTTCGAAACACAGCGGCGTCGCTCAGTGTTACAAACCCGGGCGACACGGGATCAAGAATGGAACACACGAACGCTCCCCACTTTCGGGAATTGCGCCCATATTTGCAATCCACTCCCGGGTAATTTGGGCCCTGCTCGCTCGCTGACGATAAACGTGTCAGTGGGGCCGTCATTGTGTGCGGTCGGGATTACATAAGCCGGATGAATTCACAAGGTAAAACGTCGAGCGCTATTTGCAAACACATCGGCGCATTATTATCGCAGCAACTGGGAGGGCTGCGGTAACTGGGAAGGCAGGAATCACAACTGTTTGGCTCATCTTTAGCTTTAAGTAGGAGGCGAGAGACAAGGCTCCCCACTCAAGTCAGCAAACAGGGAATGGTCGTAAAATTGAGAGAGCCTCCTAAACCAAGGTTTGTCATAAATATTATAAACCGCATTCCACCACGTCCTGAATTAGGCCTGCCATATACGAGCGTACTCACTGTGGTTCATGACACGCGAATCAGTACAGTATTCATGTCCCTTTGATTCTGTATACTTCATGTGTACGTGATCCAAGCGGTACATTCAAGTTCCTGGTTATAAATTAATATTTCTAAATGCCCGTTTGACATTCTGTTTGCCACGGACAAGGGATTTATGGAAACATATAAGGGAACAGTCAGAGGGAAGTATATGAGCGGGTCGCCAAGGTTGCACGTCGCCGGGTCCGTTGGAATATCAATAACGCCAAACGATTTTCACGCGAAGAGCTGCGACCAAAAATACGACGGAGGGAGTTTTCAAGTCGTGCTTCCCACGCACAGCTAGCAGTGCAGATGATATATTTTTTTTTAGGTTGGCCCGCGCCCGGCCGCGAAGGAGCACACGTGTTTTCTGGTGCTTCTAGAAAAAACATCCCTTAGGATAATTCAGTGTTTTTCAGCGCTGAAGGTAAGGGGCTAACCACGAACCGAACTCAGTCTTACGATGTCGGGGGAAGGGGGAGAGGGGAGAGACCAGATGAAAACCTGCCGTGCCTGCCTCAGTGCTCTGCCTGAAAATGTGTAGAGGCCCTTGCAGGTATATAGTGTTTGTGCGAACCGTTCGTACAAAGAATGCAGCAGCAATAGTTGGGACTAGCAATTGTCCGGCCTTCCCGTCCACTGGCGATCTTCTATCCATCCTTTGTTGATGGAGAGGTGTTTTTTCTAAGGCCTCGCTCTCAGCGCACTTTCACATATCAAGCAGCGAGTCCCCTGCACGGGCGTCAATTTGGGAGAGTGCACATAAATATCGGACGGCAGATTTTGGGAGAGGACCGAGAAACCAAAACACACACCCAACCCCCCTATACATCAAAAGCACCGGCAAAGGGTTCTTCAGACGCGATGCTTGAACACGAAAGAAAAAAAAAACATTTTGCGAACCGCATGCACGCGTGTATCCATTACTACATTTTAGCGTTCGCTTCCTGCTCTTAAAAACCGATACACTGAAGTGTTTGCCGTGTTGCAAAAGCAGGAGTGTATAATTATAGACTGCCATTCGCCTGTGTTACAGACTGGTGCCTGAACTGGCATCATCACTTTACACATGGAACGCAGCGGAGATGAAAAAAAGACAGACCTTGCCTCCTGTTATGCACAGTGAGCTTCAGAAGGGAACCTGATTATTGAGCGCGCGGGCATGAAAGTTAAACTTGACATTGTGACGTCACGCTAAGTGGATTTGCCACAGAGCATGACGTCACGTGGCAACCCCAACATTAGAAAGCGCATGGTGCCTGCATATAAGCGCTCGTTATAATCACTGAAATAAGACAACATTCACAATGCATGATTTCATATTCGATATGCGAATCACGCTCACTCTTCAATGTCGAATAACATGAAATGGAAATATCAGATTGATTTGACTAATTTAATGGAAAAGGGTATCTGTGGGGAAAATCGTTTTTTATTCTACAAAATGTGAACAAATGAATCGCATTTTTTTCCCTGAAATTTGTTTACGAAGACTACCCATTTAACGACAAGCAAAAAATAAAAAACCGCTCGCTAATGATGACAGGAAGCTATGTTTCCTGCCCCTGTGCCGTTGGTATACGACGATTTCAAGGTCGCGTGTAATTGGAATATTACAATTACCTCGCTGGTGTAGGCCTACTATGTAAAAACAAAAAGGTGGGGATAACACAAATAGTCATTGATGAAATCATTCACTGATACAATCGGATTGTTTCTGTGGATAATTTCATCGCCTGTTCAGAATCAGACTCCCACGGTCGGGGGATGCAATGTGCTGAGGCTTACCGTGACACTGTGGAAGGTAGTTCTTCTCATCGGGATTAATGAGAGGCCAGCAGTGGAACGGTGAGTTATCCAATTCGTGCCAAGCCAGCACACGGCTACAGGACACCTGTCAGGGAGGGAGGAGGGTATACATGCAAGTGAAATTAAAAAACCGTCATGGCACATGTGAAGTCAAATAATTCAAAGGCACACAACAGGTGCCGGCAGAATGGAATGAGAGGCAGGGATGTCGTGCCCTTGGCCTTTTTGTGGTTACACCAAGGTAATATTCCACGCCAAGGCGGATCGATTCTATCGTAGTCAATTTTCGACTAAACACAAGCCGGGTCGATTCCTGGCTGCATGGGCCTGACCTGAATTAATCAAACGAATCATAACAGCCACATGGGGGGCGCAATCGCACAGAGCAGATTGCGATATTATAAACAATTTTTTTTTTATAAAATTACTATGCGAAACAAAATCCAACAGAAATGAGTAACAGCTAAGGTGATGGCTCCATACATTGATTGGGGGTGAGAGAGCGACCCATGATATTCATGACATTCTGCCATAAATCATAGACATGCAGCGCATTTCAATACAATTCATCTACGAAAACAACTGAATCTGGAATTAATGGGGCATGTATGACAAATATCTGACCAAAACAGATCCATTCTCATTCATATTTCAACTTGACCTTTAAAAACAAAATACAGGTAGCACGGCCGGGATTCGAACCCCCACCCCTGTTCCTGATTTTGGTGCAGGCGCCTGACCTACAATTGCACATCAACTAATCAAGTAGTCCAAACCCTCATTATTTTCGCCGACATAAAATCATAGTAGGGCCTAAACCCGGCCTATATCTATGACAACGCCTTGTTTTTATGGCCTCTTGTGAGTCGCAGTGTACAGTTATCCATGAACAGTCATGGGCATGGTAAAATAAACCTTGTTAGGAATTTCAACTGGCACAAAAAAATTCTATTTGCAAATTCTATTTTAATCCAGGAGTCTACAGGCCTATACCGAAAAAAGATGCCTAAACGTCGTGTTCGTTCAAACGTGCTTGGGGGCGGCACGTGACGATTTTACGTTATCATTGAATCCGGGAGATTCAAAGATGTTTTGTGAACGGGCAATTTCTTCCCCAAAGGAGCAGACACGCTCCTGCATTTACTCCGAGAAAACAACAAGCCGACCATTGAGGAACTTAGATGGGAGCATTCAGTATGACCCTTTGTCTTTAACATAACCCGATCCCCCCGACTGAACCCACACGCTGGGCATAAATGGCTTGAGCACAGCGGGTGTATCTCATGTTTCGTCCTTATGAAGGCAAGATGCCTTACATAGAGGGAGTTGACTCACCAAAATAAGTTGAGAAAGGAGAAACCTGCCCCTTTGCAGCGTAACCATGACCCTAGCTGGCTCCGTGCATGCATACGGCACAGGTGTATCCAAAAGATACCACAAACAAGTGTAAACAACCGAGTCCAAGTAGTTATCGTCTCCAAGTGCTAAAAGGCAGAAAACAAACTTGCAAGATTACGATCTCTCCGAAGCAAAGCAGTGTGGTCACAGAAACGACCAGGGGTACTGGTTCGACGGCCTGCACTATCGAGGATAAAAACGGTATTTACTCCGTGTAGACACAGATGTTGGAAGTCGTGATGGCAAACTGAATATTCCCAGTCTGTATCGGAATTCGTAGATATCTTTATAGAGCAAGCTGACTTTTGTCGATGCAACGCCGTGGACACTTGGTGGTTCAGTGTTCACAATTCATCTGTGAAGCCCAGTACCGTCAGCTACATTTCACCACCAGCTCCGTCCTTACATTGTTGTAGTAGCAATTTTCATCGCCGGCTGACAGGCAATCACGTTGATGACGGCGCATGGGGCTTGTCTATTCGCTCATTGCGTCGTGTGTCCGCCGCAGTTAGTCGCCCGAAAACACCAGCCAATGGAGCGACAGTTGCCGAGCTGGGGGCTGACTTCGCTCGCTCTACCCCTTGTCCGTCGACAACCAGACGTTGTTGCTTCGACCGTGGCTGCGCGTGTGAATGACACAGCACCGTGTGTATACGGCACGTTGGCACGATGAAGAGGAGGAGCCTCCGTGAATGAGTTGTGCGAGCAGTGGGGTTGGTGATTCTCAGTGGTTGCAGGTACCAGGCGCGGCCCTTATTGAGTTCCCCCCGTGTTGACCTTCACTTGATGGGCCTCGAGTCGCCTTGGTTAGGTGCACCACGTACACAACCTGGCCGTATCGAATGATCGCTGATCCCACGGTTTACTTGCCGCGTAATGAAAGGGAACAACGGCGAGGTGACTGGCGCATTTGTGACGGGGGAGTGAGGAAGGGAGGAGGAGGAGGAGGAGGAGGAGGAGGAGGAGGAGGAGGAGAAGGGGCGACATGGAAAAAATATCAACTTACAGCTGGCGAGATGAATAATTCATGGCGGCTACCTATTTGCCCATGGTGGATTCGCCAAGGGGTTGGTACTTAGTGTAGTAGATGTGACTTTACACTCACTGCTTCCCTTGAGAGACGAAGGGGATTCTGAAAGATGGGGAACGTAAAACCTTACCAATACACGATTTGAATAATTGAAAAACTGCAACGCTATACCCTTCTCTCTCATTTTTTAATGTGCGCTACTTTTTCGAAATCATTCATTCATTTCTTTGTTCTCTGGTGCCCGGTTTTTTTTTTCTTCCGAGGTGACATTTTGATGGATCTTCGCCTGAGCACACCGGGCGACGGATGCGGGTCCGCGAGGAATATTTACACATACAGAAGTTCTGTTTTACGAGTTGACAACAACACAAAGTATGAGTGTTTGGGGACGGGCGACTTCTACTTGCTGGGGAGACTTAATGAACACTTTGTTCAGCCCCCGGCTCCCGCTGTTTGCATTTCCAAATCATAAATTGATTTCGATGATGCGGCAGTGATTCCTTTTTAAAGGCGCCCATGCCACCGCTGAGAAGCGATCCTGTTTATTAACGGAATGTTTGCGTTACCGCTGGGTACGCAAATACTGCAGGGCCTGGCTCACAATTTTAATGAATTTTTTTTTTCACTGTCTCGTGCCGTTTCCGTCTCCAGGTGAGACTGTGATTGTTGATATGAGGCAACCGTGCTTTCTTGAGATGGCGAGGGGAGGGGGGTGTTAGGGATGAGGCGAGGAGATGTCCCCGGGGAGGGTAGGTAGGACTGCATCCACACCTTAAAGCGATGGCAATGTGTCCAGCTGATGCTGTGAGTCACGGGTTCTGTTTACGGGAGACGGGCACATCTTGCTCCGGGTATAAAAGAGAGTGCCGACAGCGCCCTCTCTCGGCTGGATGTGCTCTGGGGATCCCTCGCCCAATGAAATTGCTGGCCAACTTAAGTGATCGAGTTCAAGGGAGGTGCTACTGAAAAAAAAATGGGCAACACTGCCTTTCCCGCTATTTGGAGGAATAAACCAGCTTCAGCCTTGCTTGATTGTGGTAGTTTAAAACTTGGATAAATTTTGGCTACATCGCATTTCAAGTTGAGATTTAAATGGATTCATTCTACTAATAATATACAAGTATAACATGCATGCAACGACAGTTTCATGCAGTAAAGATATTCGAACACTCCTTTAAATGCCCCCATTAGTGAAAAAAACCGCTTAAAGCCCGATAAGAGCTCTTCATTTAAAATCCTCAGTGTAATTTCCTCGAATGCAATGCACGCAAAATTACGGGCGATATTCTCCCCCTCGTTGATGTATGAAAAATGACACACTAGCCGTGAGAGTGTGAAGTGCCTGTTGAGAATTGGGCTTTTTTTGAGGGGGGGGGGGTGAGTTCTAGCATATATGGGCCATGCAGGCATGTATAGGGACCAGAGCCCTTGCTCAGACCGTATAGACTTCATTAAGGTTTCGGGCTCATAAAGAAGCCGTCCCATCAAGTTCCCCTATTAACCCCTCACACTTTTATTGCCTTTGAGAAGAGTCTTGGGAGATTCTAGGCTGGGACCATTAGCCGCTGTTTTGCATTTAAATTGGAGGGTGTGTCTGCCTGTCACCAATCTGCAGGCTGTCCTGCCTCCTTAAGCTGATGAAGCAGTTTTACTGCCGCGGTTGAAGCAGTTTTACTGCCGCGTTTGAAGTAGTTTTATTTACAGCTCCATTTTCGGTTTACTGCGGGTCACTGGCGGATTTTGTTGAACATGCTCAGTGCGTAATGCATTTACGTATCTGATTTTAAGGAGATTTATTTTCAAATTTCATCAATTTTTGTTCATGATATTCAAACGCATCAACACCGAAACTAATCAATCAAGTAAAGGGCTAGTTAGTTTGGATATCAAAGGGCCGGATAGCTCAGGTGGTAAGAGCTCCAGGTGCCTTAGTCAAACTAGATGCCCAGGTTCAAATCCTGGTCTTTGCCATTCTTTATCCGGCCTTTCCAACCATTTTCGGGATGTAAATGTCAAATATAAAACGTGATTAATACAATTAAGTCAGGTTAATTATTCACTTGGCAACGGCATTCTTCCCGCAAACGCTATTCTGCTGGTTCCTATAATTATTAGTCTGATTGACAAATTGTCATTACATCATGTTTATGCATATTCATGTTTACTCTATACTGACGTTGGCCAATCAGAGTAAATAGTGTTCATGTATATGCATAAACATCACCAGGGAATATATCACCAGTGTATATACACTGCCTAAAAGGCAACTGAAAGAGGCAGTTATACATAAATCAAGAACTAAAACAATCATAAATCATAAAACAAATGTAAAAAGAAACCTAATTTTCAAACGAGATGAGGCATGGCGTGAACTTGATTTCATCGTAATGCAGTTTACTTGCAAGGCTACAAATTGTCCCCACAATGGAAATTCACTCTAGGTCTAATGGACATTTTTCCTGTCAACATACAGCACACGTCAATGGGAAAATTGGTCCCATTCTCCTGACCCGTGTTACCGTGGTAACTGTTACCGTGGTGCTCAGGACTATACTCATTCCGCAGCTGCGTTCCTTGTCACGTCGCACGTGAGAAACTGACACGATCAGCAGGCAGGCTGAGGTTACCAAATACATGTATACAATCATTCACGGCGCCCACTTCGACGATGAGCACCGTGCCCAATTTGGTAAAGCCTTCAGGCAAGAATGTCCTTATTTTGTCCACCTTGTAAATGTCCGGTGGAAATCATTCAAATCCATCCCTTAAAGGCCTATACAGCATTGGTAAAGGTCAAAAGATTGCCACAGTTCGTTCGTTAAACCATTAAGGTTTTAGCTCAAATGATTTCTGAGAAAGTAGAAAAATGCAAAAAAAACGTCACGGTTTACGCACCAGCTTGTAGTGTAGGAAATATCTTATTACTCGCGAATAATAAAACTATTTGTAGATGTTTGAGTGAAGATTTCTCGAAAAGTACAGCATACCAGACCGCAAGATTTCATATCAGTAGATACACATTGTGTTCATTTTTCGATTGTAACAGTGATTTGAAATGAATGGCTTAGATTCGTGCTTTTATGGTTAGCACGGAGCTATTTTAATTAATTTACTGTATTCTGTAATCTTTATTTTATATATTAATTATGTACAATTTACTATATTCTGTATTATGTTGTACTGCTATGTATTATGTAGTCTTTTCAGCGTTTTTCCCCCCTGATTCAGCACAAAGGTGAAATTGACGTAGGCCTATAATACATCTTGCCTTCATGAGTTATTCATGACGACTAATGTGTTTCTAGGTTGGCAGAGCCAGCCGTATCCAGAAAGACAGCTTTGATGACGTGCCGAGCTGTGCAACATGGACTGACTTCACGGCCAGCGTAATCAGGTCCATTAGTGTACGTGGCAATAGAGGACTCCATTGCCGAACATCAACATCGCAACGGTTGCATATTTTATGAAGCCTTGCTATAAGGGGAAACGTGGACTGCGGGCGCCATTCGGCAATTTCTGAAAGAGGAGACTTCAGCCTGCAGGACTAATTACACGTGTGAGACCACCACCTCGGCACGAGGTCGTGTTGTTTGTGTTTTTAGTCAACACTGCGCTCTTCATTCAGTACTAGCATATACTGTGACGCACGAATCCATCGTGAATAGAAAGCTGCGGATGATATCTGTTGCCAAGCGAACTTTGCCGTGTAAATAACCATTTGCATGGATGCCTATGTCCCTTCAGTGATGACCTCCCCCGGTTCATTTTGCCATAATTATGGCGGAGAATATTTTTACAGTGACGAATCCCTCAGGGGGAAAAAAGCCTAGACGTTAACTGAACCGATTGATGGGTAATTGGAAACAATCAAAAGAGCCTCCGCGGTTATTATTGCCAACAGTGCTTCGACAAAAGACACGTATCAATCGCACAAAAGGAAGGGACGACAAAGCTGAAGACGTGGTGTACAACCCAATAGATAACCTTGACGGGCATCGTGGGGTAATAGAAATCGTTGAACCACGAAGAGGCTCGGTTATTACGGAATAAAAAAAAAAGGTTGATTACACACGCGTGCGGCACCCGTGTCTGAGTTGATGGTCGACCAAGGTCGCGTATATAGACCACCACGGAGCGTTATAATCATCATCGCCACCCTTAGTGGCTGTCTTTTCTCCCAACGACTGAGATATAAAACGAGAAATATATGTCTGTTGTGAAACAGAGCATAGAGCTTTTCCGCTTCTGTTTTTAACAAGTCATAGAATAGCCCCATTCCTACTCCAAAACGCATGTACATATTTTGTGCACAAAGCCTAAGGGACTTGAGTGTGGCATCCAAAAATTCATAATAATTATAAACAATGATCCTTTGGTTCCAAACTTTAGATTTGAAATGTCTAGCACGATAGCTAACTACATACCAAATTTTGAGATGATCGGCCAATGCCTTATCTGTGTTTTAAAATCACACGTTTTGATGACGTCATGATTGCGTAACGACATTTTGGCTCCGGAAGGTGTTTCTAAACCATGTCCCCCATAGATATCAAAGAAAAAATGGAAAAAATCTCGCTCCGTTGGCCAAATCTGCTCATTTCAGTGTGAAAATCTGAAAAGTTCATGACCTCATAGATATTCATGAGATGACGTCACGGTCAATTGATGGCAATTTTGGATACACCTTTTCCCAACTTAGATACAGCATGGATACAGTGCAAAGTTGAAACCAAACGAACTTGTACTTTTGCTTTTAATGGATTTTGAAATTTGCCCCTTTAAAGCAATGTCACGTGACACGTGATGACGTCAAGATGATATCAAGGTGTTTAGGATCATTTTCAGCATGGGCTTTATGCATTTGCCACGTTTGAAAAAAATCCAAGTCTGTTCAATGACCAAAGTCGTGCTTACAAAACCCCTGTGCATTGTCTATGGGCTTTTGGGGAGAAGAAGAAGAACTAGAGATTTATGTCGTTTTACAAACAGAACATAGGCCTAATGCTTTCCCGCATCTGAGGATGAGCTGGATGACCACTCCACCCTTGAATATCTAGCAAAACCCGTTGACAAGAATAGAGGCGGACGGTGCTCTTGTAGAAACTTTTCTCGGTGGAGGATAGTTCAGCCAAGGGACAAGGGTTCCAACGTTAATTCACAAATACTTACGCAAAAGCAAGCGTAAGTAACTCGCCCCATATTCGCCGAATATCCAGCGAGACCCGTTGACTATTGTAGAATTAGTTTACTCTTGTCTTTGCGTATCTTTGGGCCGAACAGGTCTGAGAGGATGACCACCAAACCTTTGAATATCCAGCGAGACCCGTTGACTATTGTAGAATTATTTTACTCTTGTCCTTGCGTATCTTTGGAACGAACAGGTCTGAGAGGATGACCACCAAACCTTTAAATATCCAGCGAGACCCGTTGACTATTGTAGAATTATTTAACTCTTGTCCTTGCGTATCTTTGGGCCGAACAGGTCTGAGAGGATGACCACCAAACCTTTGAATATCCAGCGAGACCCGTTGACTATTGCAGAATTAGTTTACTTTTGTCCTTGCGTATCTTTGGACCGAACAGGTCTGAGCGGATGACCACCCAACCTTTGAATATCCAGCGAGACCCGTTGACTATTGTAGAATTATTTTACTCTTGTCCTTGCGTATCTTTGGGCCGAACAGGTCTGAGAGGATGACCACCCAACCTTTGATTATCCAGCGAGACCCGTTGACTATTGCAGAATTAGTTTACTCTTGTCTTTGTGTATCTTTGGACCGAACAGGTCTGAGAGGATGACCACCCAACCTTTGAATATCCAGCGAGACCCGTTGACTATTGTAGAATTATTTTACTCTTGTCCTTGCGTATCTTTGGGCCGAACAGGTCTGAGAGGATGACCACCAAACCTTTGAATATCCAGCGAGACCCGTTGACTATTGTAGAATTATTTTACTCTTGTCCTTGCGTATCTTTGGGCCGAACAGGTCTGAGAGGATGACCACCAAACCTTTGAATATCCAGTGAGACCCGTTGACTATTGTAGAATTATTTTACTCTTGTCCTTGCGTATCTTTGGGCCGAACAGGTCTGAGAGGATGACCACCAAACCTTTGAATATCCAGCGAGACCCGTTGACTATTGTAGAATTATTTTACTCTTGTCCTTGCGTATCTTTGGGCCGAACAGGTCTGAGAGGATGACCACCAAACCTTTGAATATCCAGTGAGACCCGTTGACTATTGTAGAATTATTTTACTCTTGTCCTTGCGTATCTTTGGGCCGAACAGGTCTGAGAGGATGACCACCAAACCTTTGAATATCCAGTGAGACCCGTTGACTATTGTAGAATTATTTTACTCTTGTCCTTGCGTATCTTTGGGCCAAACAGGTCTGAGAGGATGACCACCAAACCTTTGAATATCCAGCGAGACCCGTTGACTATTGTAGAATTAGTTTACTTTTTTCCTTGCGTATCTTTGGACCGAACAGGTGTGAGAGGATGACCACCCAACCTTTGAATATCCAGCGAAACCCGTTGGCTATTGTAGAATTATTTTACTCTTGTCCTTGCGTATTTTTGGACCGAACAGGTCTGAGAGGATGACCACCCAACCTTTGAATATCCAGTGAGACCCGTTGACTATATTGTAGAATTATTCTACTCTTGTCCTTGCGTATCTTTGGACCGAAAAGGTCTGAGAGGATGACCGTTGACAAGAATAGAGGCGGACGGTACGTGCTCTTGTAGAATCATTTGGATAGATAGACAAAGGGACAAGGGTTCCAACGTTACTTCACAAATACGCAAAAGCAAACGTTAGTAATTAACTCGCCCCATATTCGTACCACGCTACCACGCAAATACCTATACAGGTACAAATCTAAACAACTCGCCCCATATTCACCCGACGCTGTCACGCATATCATTGTGTATCAGACCGAACAGGTCTGAGAGGATGACCACCCAACTTTGAATATCCAGCGAGACCCGTTGACTAGAATAGGGACGGACGGTGCTCTTGTAGAAACATTTTACTCTTGTCCTTGCGTGTCTTTGGACCGAACAGGTCTGAGAGGATGACCACCCAACCTTTGAATATCTAGCTAGACCCATTGACTATAATAAAGGCGGACGGTGCTCTTGTAGAATCATTTTACTCTTGTCCTTGCGTATCTTTGATCCGAACAGGTCTGACTGAATGTCCGATCTCCCTCGAACATTACAGGGAAAATATTATGACAAAGATAGAGGCAGACGAGTTTAATATGGAAACCTCACCGTTTCCCCTTAACGAAATCCACCTATAATGACCTCCTCCCACACTCCCTCCCCCTCTCCCCCTCTTCATATCTCTTTATCTCTCTCATCATCCCTTCTCTCTCCCTCACTCTCCATCTCTCTCCCCTCTCCCTCTCTTTCCCACTCTCTCTACCCCTCTCCATCATCCCCTCTCCGTCTATCTCTCTTTCTCTCTCTCTCCCTCACTCTCCATTTCTCCCCTCTCTCTCCACCCCTCTCTCCCTTTGTCTTCCTCTCTCTTCCTGTCTCTCTGCCCCCTTCTCTCTTCCTCACTCTCCATTTCTCTCTCCACCCCTCTCTCCCCTCTCTCCCTCTCTCTACCTGTCTCGCTCCCTCTCTGTGTGTCTCTCTTCACACCTCCCCCCCCCCTCTCTCTCTCTCTCTCTCTCTCTCTCTCTCTCTCTCTCTCTCTCTCTCTCTCTCTCTCTCTCCCCCTCTCTCCATCTCCCTCTCTCCCTTTCTCTCCCACTCTATATGGTGTCTCTCTCTACACCTCTGTCTCTCTCTATACCTCTCCCTGTCTCTGTCTCTCTCAGCCCCATCAATAATAGATAAGAAATCATTATATATTTCTCGTTTCTTCTTCTTCTTCTCCCCAAAAGCCCATAGACAATGCACAGGGGTTTTGTAAGCACGACTTTGGTCATTGAACAGACTTGGATTTTTTTCAAACGTGGCAAATGCATAAAGCCCATGCTGAAATTGATCCTAAACACCTTGATATCATCATGACGTCATCACGTGTCACGTAACATTGCTTTAAAGGGGCAAATTTCAAAATCCATTAAAAGCAAAAGTACAAGTTAGTTTGGTTTCAACTTTGCACTGTATCTAAGTTGGGAAAAGGTGTATCCAAAAATCGCCATCAATTGATCGTGATGTCATCGCATGAATATTTATGAGGTCATGAACTTTTCAGATTTTCACATTGAAATGAGCATATTTGGCCAACGGAGCGAGATTTTTTTCATTTTTTCTTTGATATCTATTGGGGACATGGTTTAGAAACACCTTCCGTAGCCAAAATGTCATTACGCAATCATGACGTCATCAAAACGTGTGATTTTAAAACACATATAAGGCATTGGCCGATCATCTCAACATTTGGTATGTCGTAAGCTATCATGCTAGACATTCCAAATCTAAAGCTTGGAACCAAAAGACCATTGTTTAGAATTATTATGCATTTTTGAATACCACACTCAAGTCCCATAGGCTTTGTGCACAAAATATGTACATGCGTTTTGGAGTAGGAATGGGGCTATTCTATGACTTAAGGTGATATACAAAAATGTTGCAAACTGCTTACTGACTAAAATTACCAGAATGTAAATCTTAAAATTTAGTGGGCCTGACGTTTCGATCCTAGCAGGACCTTTCTCAAAGGCAGAGTGACAAGGACAAAACAGATACATGTACATGTAAATGGAGGAAGGGGGGAGAGTGAATAGGACGCGGATGAGAAACAAAGGACAAAGAGTGAAGCTGGTAGGGAGAGATCAAAGGGAAGGGCAAGCGGTGGGGTAGGGATTAGTGAGAGGAGGGGGAAAGATCAAAGAGAAGGGCAAGGAGTAGGGTAGGGATTAGTGACAAGAGGGGGAAAGATCAAAGAGAGAAGTGTGAAGGACTAAACACAAAAGAAGGATTATCAGAAAGCTGCATGGTGTTAGTCATTACCCTCCTGGATGTTGAGACCATGTGGTTGAATAGTCCGAAGACGCTTCATCCACATTTTCTCACGGCTAAGACGGACAGCATTACTACGGTGACCAAGTGATTCTATGCCCAGTACACTCATATCTGATATCGAATGATCAGGGAGATTGAAGTGATACCCAACAGGGGTGTCCATTTTACCGGTTTTGATAGTAGACCTATGGCCATGGATCCGTTTTTTGACGTTCTATGACTTGTTAAAAACAGACGTGGAAAAGCTCTATTCTCTGTTTCACAACAGACATATATGTCATGCCGGCACGGCAACATAATAAAGCATATCGTGTCCGTGTCTTTGGTTCCGTCATGATTGCGTAACGACATTTTGGCTCCGGGAGGTGTTTCTAAACCATGTCCCCAATAGATATCGAAGAAAAAATGAAAAAAAAATCTCGCTCCGTTGGCCAAATATGCTCATTTCCGTGTGAAAATCTGAAAAGTTCATGACCTCATAAATATTCATGAGATGACGTCACGGTCAATTGATGGCAATTTTTTGATACACCTTTTCCCAACTTAGATACAGTGCAAAGTTGAAACCAAACGAACTTGTACTTTTGCTTTTAATGGATTTTGAAATTTGCCCCGTTAAAGCAATGTCACGTGACACGGGATGACGTCATGATGATACAAGGTGTTTAGGATCAATTTCAGCATGGGCTTTATGCATTTGCCACGTTTGAAAAAAATCCAAGTCTGTTCAATGACCAAAGTCGTGCTTACAAAACCCCTGTGCATTGTCTATGGGCTTTTGGGGAGAAGAAGAAGAAAAACAAAAATCAGAACAAAAGATATAGCTTTTCCGCTTCCCTGGAAGCGGCGGAAAAGCTAAAAAAAACTGCCTCTTGTAAAATCGCACGTAGCCTTGTCAGATTTTAAAGGCAACATGCAATGTGAATTATGATTAATAAGAAAGAAATACTACACAATGTGGAAAGGAGATTTTGTGAATGGCGTTGTTCGTTTTTACTTTAAAATACCTAATTGGTATGCGGTAGTTAATGCTTAAAATAGCATCCCTGACTGTCGGTCCAAACCCAGAAAAGATACAGGCCTATGATTATTTAGTGGGTGTCGGTGAACCAATGGCAGGTTGTACCTAACACTTTGATTCAAATCCCGGTCCGGTCAAATTTTCTTTAAGAATTTGGTTGCGTGGGATAGGTATAACGAACCCAAAAGCTAAATACAAGGCTCCGACGAAACAATTACCGAAAGCTCTGTAACGGACGATTTGAGCGGACCTGTTCCGCGAAACAGGTCAGCTTTTAGCCCGATCACATGCCGTCGCTTGGATTTGAACCCGAGCCATATTGGGGAAAGTGAGCAGCGTCACGTAGGGCTAACCGGTTCTGATGTGCGTTAATGAATAAGAAAAGCACATCCACAGCAGGTTGGCAAAGATGGAAACGTGACCCGTCGCGTGATAAATTGCTGTGGGCGTTCGGTCGATGCTCTTCATCATGGAGCACCGTTCAGTCTTTCTTCCCAAGAGGGTTCCAAACGAAGTTATGATTAATCAAGGAAATCTGTAAGAGCACTTCAGATGCCTCCGTAATAATATCACCAAATGCGGAACCACGAGGGCATAGGACCTTTTCCTTACACGAATGGATTTATTAAAAGGGGTGTAGAACTGCCATTTGAGTAACTGCAAGGGGGGAAAGGAAAGGCGAAATAGGGAATGGAAATTTTGTTTATTATAATCGAAATTCAGCCATGATTGTATACCTTTCATGACATAGGCCTAAAGCCCTGCGCAGAGATGCTTTCCAGATGGTGTTGCCTCTAGCTCTCCTTGGTTCTAAACTATTGGTCGGAGTCAGTTATACAGGCGATACATTCGGACATTTCACATAAAGGGCAGAGTGTTGTTTTGCTGTCAGTATTCAACCCTGCTTTGTAGAGGGCTCGGGGACATTATGCCATGCATCCAAACACAACAAGACAGATTTGTAAAGCTAAAATCCGAGCTTTTCGCAGGAATATATCTGGAGGTTATTGCTTTTTTTAAGTCCACTGTGTGCCTTACGGCCAGCGAGAAGGGACAAATGGAAGACTTACCCCTGGCTGTTTTTACTGGGAGTGATATACAAAATGCTTTATCTATACCTATCATAATAATGAATAAACACCTGATGACCGGAGGCGCTGAAGCTTCTAGAATGTCCGCGACGGACAAAAAGACCAACAAGAAACATCGATCCACAAATTGAAAAGAATTGATTAAAAGCCCATCAAGAAGTGTGTTCCATTCCCGTTCCGAACAAAATGAGAGGAAAGATCTTTGCTTTAAAGAAGCAAGAAAGTGAAAAACTCAAAGAATAGTCACCTCAAGACAGGCACACTCGTTTATGAAAATTCTTACTGCCACAGTTTCTTCCAATCACATAAAACGATATGGGGAGCATCTCTGCCCAATGTGGATACATTCCACGCGAGTACTATCCTCGAGTGATTTACACTGTAAAGGGGACGACGTGGGATTTGAAGATGTAACTCAAACTGATTTGTGTCCACATCCAAGGACAGCTCGACCTGAACTGCGCAAAAAAACCGTGAATGCTCCCAAGTTATTAATCAAGGAGAACGCAAAGCTAGCTTTGGAAGGGCGTAATCTGCGGACGAGGAATAGATGTTATTACCAGCCAAGTCGATCATTCAAAGTCCTCTGGTGGAGAAGCATTTTAATCAAAAAGGCAAGGTCTCGGAGACCTCGATAAAAATGAATGGCCAATAAAAGGAGGTGGGCAAGTTTCCAATACCACTTCCCGATCCCGGGACCTTGTGACTGAATGCCGGAATAGTACCGATTAAACAAGCCCATACACACGGCGAGAAGGTCGTTACGAAGCTGAATGATTAGAGAACAACATTCCGAGGAAAATCTCATACATCAATTTATATACAGTAGGTCCATCGTGACTGGTGGTGTGAGCAAACACTGCCTGCCTTTATTCAGATCTGAAACATAGTAAGATGAGGCTCCTCCTCTCTAAGAAAAAAAAGCTATCGATTCAGAGAGACAGGAAATCTCGGCAGAGTAATTACTGTATAGGGGTGTGGATTGTAATCGGAAATATAATACCTGAATAGCCACCGGTATCAACATAAAGCATCCCTACCTTGAATTTTGTCAAAATGTCGATGCTTTAATGTATCTATAGGCCTAATATGTATAATATTATGTAGCAAATTATTATTTTATTTTATTTTAGATTTGGCGTTGAATTGTTTGAACCATTGTTACTTGATTCGTGCAAACTAGTATAACCTGAAATATTACGATAAGTCGGAGGGAGTTTCAATTCAGCCTGAATATTTTTCAAATGAAAATGAAAAAAGGGTCATGCGAGTTCCCAAATGTCAGGCCTCGCTTTGGTTTTTAAAACTTGAAGGCGCGTATTTCGAAACCTGCACGCAACGCGCACTCGTTTGCCCACCCATTTAGTAAAGCGCATGCACCAGCTCTTATTTGCATATTTCATGGGAAAGGTCCATTGTAAAGTAATCAAAATGTGTTCACATGAAATCATCATCCGCTCACGTGGACCAGCAACTCAATAATTTTTACAGAAAAAAAACCATGAATTATTTCTTCAATAAAGCACGCCCTCTATGAAAAAAAAGAACTGCGTTGACAGGCACGACTATAGAGGGCGCTCTTCGAAAGTTAAAGGTATCAAATAACAAGAACCCCTATATCAAAAAAAAAAATTATAAGATTATGCCGAGTTTCAATCGCGTCGTTTGGAGACTCGAGTTCCAATCGTCCAATAACTCGGGGTCACCAGTCGTGAACTGGTGGCATAAATCTTCCCTCCAGTTTACGACTTGGCCAAACAAATGGAGACAACTTTGGTCAGAAGGTCAAAGGGCAAAAAGTTTTGCAACATCTATACATGCATGAGTTATACGATACATACGATGGCGGCTTCTGCAGTGACTCCAGGACCGAAGAGGTGAATTTATCATGAATTTACTACGCTGTTCTACACGCACATGTCAGGACTAAAATAATTTACATTAGCTGCGAGTCGTCTGCACTGGTGTTGCAAGAATTATTTGTAAACAAACTCTTCGGTCTTTGTGCTTGCGTTAATATGAGCATGCTGGGCCCTGTGCGCGTGCGTGTTGGTGAGTAGCATTGGAATGCAGCCCACTCGTGAACTGGGACATAGGCCTGCTGGTCGTGAACACGATAAACACGACGTGATTGGAACGCAACAAATGAGGTACATGTATGTATAACGTATACATGTATAATGATATTATATGCCTGTGCGAAAACTGTTGATGTACACTTAGTTATGGTGACGATATATATTCTTTTAAATCATAAATGTGGCTTCCTAACATATGCCTCTCTCATAATTCGTCTACACTTTCACAGGAATTGAATGGCGAACTTGCGCCCCCACCCCGGCAATCTTAAAGATACATGTATGATGTAGTTAGACTTAGAGCACTCGTTGAAGTCCGGGTGAACTTGTGAAGTCAAACTTTCGTGGGCATTTTACTTTTTAGAAATTGCTAAAAGTCAGTTTTCCTTTGTTTTGTTTGTTTGAACATATTATTGGATGTACACTACGGAGGTTGGACCCGGGTATACACCCAGCACTTCGCATTATTGTTTCGTAATATCAATACTCCCAATAGGTGTGAAGTGGCTGCTTATTTCACTCCCTCAAACAACCACGCAGTATGGGCTGGACGACGCGCGCACACCACGTTAATTAAACAGCCCCAACCCAGTCGCTCGCTAAGCTACGTTTATCATACGTTGCTTGTTTGTAAACGTTACTCAATTGTTTCAGTTACTCACCTTTTGCAGGCAAATGCTGTCTTGTCCATCCAGAATGACCGACACACGGGATTCCATCTTGTCCTTGGACTTCCTAAATGCAAGTCTGTTATTCTTACACATCAACTTCGTGTAAGAATGGCCCCTATCCGGCCATGACATGATACAGAGGTTTTGAGAGCTGCACTACTGCCGTTTCATCCGTTGCACGCCGAGTTGTAATGGCCGCCGAAGTGCAAGTTGTCGTGTACTGTACATGTACATGTACATGTTCAGTACATACATACAGTACATGTACTGTACATGTACATTACACATGTGTGTGTACATGTACATGTACAGTAGTACACGAAAGCCAGCAGGCCGTCTGCGCTGTCGTTGTACAGTAAATTAGCATAACAATAGCAGAACTTCCCTCCCAATAATATGATTGGTTGGAAGTGCGCGTGCAACTCTCAACTCCGAGTAGGCTGGTTCCCGTCCCCTACCTGGTCTTCAGACGTCTCACGTCCAGTTAGTGGGGACAGGAACCAGCCTAAACTCCGAGTTGGCAAAATCCAAGCGATAGAGGGCGCGAGGCTACAAAGGTCAAAGTTCGGAGGTAGGGGTGTTCCCGTGTTTTCATCAGCTCCCGGCTTCATTTACGGCCACTGTTAATTAATTGCGACTGGTAGAAGCCAAGGTATAATCCGTCGTTTCCTAAATCTATAGAAGTTCTCGGCACATGATTTATTCGGGTCTGTGCTAGATCTTGGATCGCCAGGTTTTGCCACAGACATGTGGTCGTGAAAAAAAGGAGGATTCTCGAGCCGAAGGATCGGAAACAAAATGAGATTTTCCGAGCATGAACTTCATCGTATGGCCTGTACGGCCACAACACAGTCAACCATGCAAGGAAAACTGTTTTATAAAGGAGCACAACAAGGCAAACTGAGACCCGTACAGGGACAAGGTAAGGGACAGGATGTTACGTCAAAAGTAGACTAGTAAAAACTAAAACAAAAGGGGCAGAAATATTCGGATAAATACATACATGTATTCTGTTGGTCGGGACTGTTGAGTTTGAAAGGCTCACTCCCTTCAACTGGAGTGAAACTAACCATAACAAGCATAACTATACTCTATAGTGTCTATGGAGTGGTCACAATAATAAATGAATAATGTCCACTTTTAGAAATATATTCACAAGAATGAGTGAAAATTCATTAGATGGAGTTGCATGAAGTTATTACTAAATAGATTCAAAAATAAATTTTTGATTTAGTTGTAATTGTAAAATGATATTTTGTAAATTTATCATTCACGTCTGGGCTGAAGTAATCTTTCACTCGAGGGAATAACATGGAACAGCTAAACTGACCAATCAGGTGCCAAAATGAAGCCCCATTCTGTGACATCACGCCGACCAAGTGAATTTGCAACATTTGTCCTTTCTTGATCGCTTCAATAATAATAACCTCAGACTGAATATCGAAAAGACAGGTGGAATATGGGTGTTTGGATTCATTGCAATCACAAGTAAAAAAAAAAAAAATGCATTTGAAAAGCACTAGTCATGAGGACGGCCACTTAACTGGTCGGAAATGAGGTCAAAATGGCAGGCTTTTGGCCGGGAATAAAAAATCATCTGCCGGAGGGTGTGGGAGACATTGCTGTGTCTTGTGTCAAAAGAACCTCAAGGACTTTGGGTCAGAAGTCTAGAGCCGGGGGAATGATGTTAGCTCTCCAAAAAAAAGACAAAATTACTTTGTGAGTAAGGCAAGCTACAGACTTGTACAGTCACATCTGCCTTTGGGGTACTACTGGCAGTTCTACTGGCCACTTATCCAGACACCTTAGACACCAGGCCTTGGGCCTTTTGCTTTCTTTTTTTTTGGTTCAGTTTAGACAGAAATTTACCTTTCATCCCATCTTTGTGTTCAGCAGCGATTCTCTGCCAGGCGATGCACATGTTAATTGTTATCAAAGGAAAGTCAGAGTAGAGTTACCCGAGGAATCACTCTTTGATCAGAAATCCTAGCCATAGGAGTGTGGCTCTTGGCCAGAAATGAAAATAGCAAAAAATGTCTCGAGAAGAAACTCAACTCAAGTGGAGGATGTTTTTTGTTTCCTTTTGACTGTAACTTCAATAATAAATTGATATGATTTATATTCACCTTTAGATAGGCCTATCTGTCTACACTGTACAAATCTAAACGTAGAAAAAGTGTCCAAAAAGATGTACATTTTCCTCAAGTGTCAAAAAACTCCACATGCCCTCAATCCTACAGAATCATCCTCCATCACGTTGGGCCTTGTAACCTGTATCCTGCATTTTCCTAGTGACAAAAACTCCACATGCCCTCACTCCTGTAAATTCCTACAATGCATCAACTACCACTTGCCCGCAATCCCTAGGCTACACATTCCTACACTAGGACAATAGGATTATGCAGTGTAGGATTTTGGAAAGTAAGGGTGAGAATTATTTTAAAATAAAATTGTATTGAATTCAAGTAATGCACAGCCACTTTAGTCTGCCATGTGGAACGGAAAAAAATTTGACATAATAATATTCTTGTTTTCAGCATTTCGAGAAAGAGAGTTCAGATTGCAAGGCAACTTTCTGTTCTATTACAAGACAAATGAGGACAGACGAGCACCAGAGGTAAATGCACTATTTATTTAACCAAATCTTTAAACCACATCAACAGACTTATATGGCCTGATGTTGTGATCCAAGCAGGACCTTTCTCATAAATGAAAGAAATCAGTAAAGGTGTTAATTGTTAAAAACAAAGTGTTTTTCTGTGAACATTCACGTGTTGATGATCATGCTCTTTTTTCTTCTTAATTTGGTCCCATTCTCTTGTTAACCTTGACAGCCCCTCGGAGCTCTGCTACTGGAACGCTTCAGTGTCCAGAGAGAGATGAACGCAGAGAAAGGCTTTCTCTTCTCAATAGGTAAGTATGTCTTCATAGGGCATAAAACCCAAATAGTTCTGCTTCCGATTACATGGCTTTTCATGATAGGGTAGATAGGTTGGGGATTTTTTGGGGGGGTCAATTTGTTTATACAATCAGATGGAGGCATCTGCTGATCTGCATCTACATGTAGTCAAGGCTCACACATAAGACTACCAAACATCTGACACAAGACTACCATAGTACCAAATAACAACTTCTGGATTACATACATCAGTCATCTTTGGAATGAGTTTCAGTTGCACCACCGATCCGAATGAACATAGAATCCATGCACTGAAAGGATTACATATTCCTGTACTTGTGATGTACACCTTATAGTGGATGGGGTATACCTACCATAAATACCGTTTTTTTTACATAGCCTACGTAATGCATTGCATGCTGTTCTTTATCTATACGTTTGAATTATGCATTCTCAAACGTTAGAGGGCCTGACGTTTCAATCCTAGCAGGACCTTTCTCAAAGGCAGTTTTTGTATTAACTTTAAATTATGCATTGAATTTTTTCCTCATTATTTTCCGATACATTGTTTAGGGTTTTAGCCTAACATGAGGGTTAGTCGGGTAATTGGTAGCAGAGCTATTTTATTTAGGGGCCTAGACTGTGCAGGATACCAATGACTGAGTGTTGAGTTCGCCCTGCACAACCGTTCCGCTCGTACTTTTGTTTCCTCGTCAGCTTTCCAGGATGACAGGGAGAGGAAGCACCTATTTCTGGCCTCCTCGGCCCAGCAGTGTGACCAGTGGGTGGCCGCCATCCGCAGCGCCAGCTATGAACAGCTCAAATCCACCTGGATCATTCTCCGCAGCAAGATCAAGAGGCTGGTGGACATGGTGAGTATGTGCTGAGTCAAAGGAACGATTCAGATACGGTTATGGTATTCAGTCACCTGAGGAGTGTTTAGGATTTGGTTACAAATAAGACTTAAAGGGATAGCACAACATTGGTTGAGGTCAAAGAATAGCATCCATACGATGTCTGATTCAGTGTATGCATGAAATAGCACACCCGTGAAAATTTTAGCTCAATTCGCCAACCGAGTCTCGAGAAAATAGTGAAAACCGCTTCATTTGTTTCGCGAAAATGCAGCATTCAACCTATTGTTCCTGATTTTTGTTTTAGATCTCGGGGTGAGACCGTGAGACGTAAACTATTTTTTCACGCTTTTCTCCAAAAGCATTTCAGACAGAAATGTTTCAGTGCAAGGTTTCTACTATAACCATCTTCAAACTGTATAGGTTTCATGTTGTGTAGGGGCTTTAAGACTTAGCTTGGTGGGTGAAAGAATATTGGAGGGTTTGCGGTGACACCATGTATAAGGTCTCTTAAAGAAGAAGATGGATCTGAAAAGAACCCGAGTGATAACTCGACGGTCCGGCCAGTATGCTCTGGCCATCTCCTGACATCCTCCTGATGACGTGTACAGAATTGTTCAAAAAAATCATGAAGAAATCAAAGGCAGTCATGCCATTTTGATTCAGCTCCATGAGCTTCATGGATATTCTATGGATTGTGATCCACGTAGAAGATAGAGTATCATCTGTGGATGGATTACAATCTGAGTTTTTATTTCGCCGACAGTCACAAACTACAAACAGCGAGCAGCAATCCCAGCCAGGGGCAATGACAGGTCAGGCCAAGGCCCCTCCCAGGCCACCCCCACCCAGGCCCCCACCCCCCGCCTCCTCCTCCTCCTCCTCCTCCTCCTACTCCTCTCAGCCGAGGCAACCCTCAAGCCAAGTCCCAATCCAGCCGATGCGCAGTGCGCCCCAACCTCCCTCCTCGTCGTCCGCCAGTACTCCCCAGGGACCTGCCGAGGGCTTGCTCCTCGACTTCTCCTAGGTCGAGAGGCGGAGAGGCGACAGCCAGGAGGTATGGAAGTCTGCAGAGGATGGAGCGACTCTCAGTATGATCCCTTCCTCTTCACACATCAGTGAATCTCAGCATCTCTCAATTTCTTTCAAGAGTGCATCCATTGATGAGGAAGAAAGTGGGGAAAATGTTACAGTTCATCTTATGTGGATGACTAGTTGAAGGCTTTAATGCATCATGGTTCATGACATGAAGGATCGTGTACAAATGATCCTTTAAGCTTATTCCTGAAGTTTTCTGGGGATTTGGAATCTTAGACCTATCTTTTGTGTATAAATTGTAAATGTTTCAAGCCAAACTCCATATAATGTTAACTCTACTCATATTTCATATAACATGTAGATTAACTATAGTTTTTGTTCTTTGACAATGAAGCAATGCATTTAAAGATATTTTGCAAGAACAAATATGAATCACTTCATACCTATGACAATGCAATACAACTTTTAAGACGATATTACTACAGGGGCCATGTACATGTATTGTCAACTGATGGCAAATGTTACCTTGTTAGAATCATACTTTCCTTGACCAACACTTCAAGTAACTTGCTTATTCGTTTACCATTCATGGTTTTCCAAGATTATTTGGTTTCATGTGAATAAACGATGAGAGACTTTCTGAATTACGAAATTGTTTATTTTCTTTGTTCATGACGTTCCAATTCTTGCATGTGATACAAAATTTCTCCAAAATCTCACTCCCAGAGTAAAGTCTAATTAAGTCATCTGTAATTTTCGTGCAACTGGATAATTCCTAATTCTTTCTACATGCACTTGCAAGGCAAGACAAGTTTTTTTTTTTCTCCTGTGCTTAGAACTTTTCTTACAAAAGCTAAACATAGTCAAATTCCATCCAAGATGGCTCCGCCGAGCTGATTATCATAAAGTGTGCACCCACAACTTTTTTTTAATAAGGGGTCTTGGAGGCTAATTAACTGATTCATTTTAGAATAAGTGAAGCTTGAGACAACCTGGGGGTTCACTCTTCAATTTGGTATGTAATTTGGACCACATCTAGCTTTAAATGTGGCCCTATTTGACTGTAGAAGTGGAGGGGTCCATCCCAAAATCCTCGTAGAAATTCGACTTGGATGGCTACACAATGTAGGGATGTTTTTTCTGGCAAAAAATCTAATCTGCTAAGGGCACTAAATATGAAAAGAATCTGAGAGATAAAGGTCCAAACTACAATTTTCAGTATAGCTATACAAGAACTGAGAAACATTTTGATGTAGGATAATTGGCTTCGAAAATGAGTGTTTTTGTAGTGTTCAATGGGAGCTCCATTTAGTGTTCTGCACCCTGTTCACCTCTGCTTGAGGGCGCAATAGCACTCTACCATAGGGTCAAATGCACAAAATCTGAAACCTAGCTCACCCCAAAAAGACAAAAACATGTTAAAATAATGCATAACAATTGCTGTTTGCTTTTTTTCATGGGGTGTGTGGGGGAGGGGAGAGATAGAGAAAGAAGAAGTCATGTTTTCATTTTGCCCATTCCACACCAACACTTTGCTATTATAATTATATAGGTCTATGGGTTTTCTGCATTTTTGCCAATAGTGTCGCAGGGCATCCTTTTTGTGGTCTTGTTGACACCATTTTTAAAAAAAAGACCCACATTTCTTGTGTAGAAAATGAAAAAACGAGTTCCCAGTAAAAAATTTTATTGAAAAAATATTTCAAATTTAGGAGAGAGAAACTGACTTGAAAATTGTACACAATTATTTTTTATTAAAAAGCAAAGTACTACCCAAAATATATAGGGCCTAATTATTATAATTTTTCAAATTCAGAAAAGAAAAATCTGACTAGGACTTTGGGCACAATATTTATTGAAATACCAAAGTTCCCAGTAATTGTTTTCCTTTCTTTTGTTTGACTTAAATTGGAAAAGCTGCATCCACTTTGTATGATCCCCGAGCTGCTGTAACCAGGTTTACAAGAACTGATTGTTTGCATCTGAATGAAAGCAGGGCGACATCCCTTGAAATACACGGCCGATTTATTGGTATTATGTATACTGTTGGCTGGCGCCCCCACCACGGCAAAGTCCATTATTTGGTACACCACCATCTAGGGCCTATAGTATAGAGCCGGGTAGCTCATCAGATGGTAAGAGCACTGTCACGCAAAACCAGAGGTCTCGGGTTCAAGTCCCAGTCCAGTCCAACATTTTCTTGGCCATTAATTATTTTTAAACTGTCCATTAAGTTCCCAGTCAGTTTCTCTTGAATTAAGTCAGACCACGGGAGAAAAGTAGGCCCTACAACCTTGTAATGATTGAAACGCTATAATAGCTATGCTAGTGATATAGGCTTCGTAACGTTTTTTCACAGATGATTATTTTTTTTAAGCGATTCTGGTCATTATGCAGTTTACATTAGGAGTGATTATGGTTACCACACTAATTGTTGTAATTCTGATAACCCTCCCCACCATCCAGAGGGGAGTTATGACTTGCGTTAGGTATGACGTCAATGACCCGCGGTCAGCCCCCCCCCCCCCCCAAAAAAAAGCATTGGCGAGTTTTACTCGAGGTCTCCTAGATCGATTTGTTTTGGCGGCCACCTGTCGATATACGGCTCGGGAAACTAACCTGTTCGCCCTCAAGGGATGTTCATTCAAAGAACCGATGTAACATAACGCTAGGCCTACAGGCCTACCCCAGTTTTCAGAAAAGAAGAAGCACATTCCTGAAATTTAGGCAGAATGACATGGACCAACTGATTACGTATTTTAACTGTAATCTCTTTAATTCAAGCCAGACTTGTCAGACCACGTAGGCCTATAAAAATGAAGAATAGGCCTAATTTCTTTCCTCGGTGATTTGGGGGGAATGAGTTTAGCATTTAGGCCTACTTGGTCATTTTAACGTACACCGACTCCTTCATGTTCTAAAAGCATACCCCGCCCCATTATAATAAAGTCATTTCGAGCTCTTTCATCCCTGCTTCATTATTTTCTGGACCGTGCTCAGACCTCGACATGCTCAGACCATAGAGCAAGGAAAGATGCTCAGCCAGAGCACAAACCATGCACATTCAGATCAGACAGAGCATGCATGTAGGCAACCTATGAGTATGAAAACTGCCGATATTCCATCGGTGTGGTTCCCGACCACTCTCGGGTACCCGTGCAACATATGCGGGCGTCTCCCCGAAGCGCAATCGGGGCCGGATTCATGGCCGTCGAGGCCGGAAACTTCTCCGCCACGACCCTGACAGACTCTTCGTATTCCCTTTGCTACGTTCGGAGGTTTTGATTCCCCCCAATCATTTTGAAAACAGCACGCCCAAACGACCGGAACCAGTCTAGCAACCGACAACCGAAAATCACCTGTTCGTTGCTAAGTGGAGGTCACGTGAGGCAATAACCGATCCGGATATAATTTTTTTGTGTGGGCCCAATGAAGCGTGCTGTGCCTGAGCCGCTGTCCCGTCTATTTACATTCCAATGGACGGCCGATGTGAAGCCTGGAGCCTCGGTCGGCTATTCAAGATGGACACCGGTGGATGAAGCCTTGGGAAGGGAATTGTCCGGGCCAGGAACGTCACATTTCCGTCCATGACCGAGGGGAACAGAGACAGATTAACGTCCGTTTGGTAAGCAGACTCATTGAGACTGTCCGGTGACTAGTCACCCGACCCTCAAAATTCCAAATTTCGATAAAAAAAGGGTGACTTGTCGGGTCCAAGTTACTCGGACAAGACTGTCTTTAGCAGTGTTACTTTTTCAGTAGGTTTAATGTTTAATCATGGTTTAAATCCTTAATTATGGGGAAAAGGAAGATATCATGGATTATGAATGGTCACAAATTCGTGATCGTGTGTGTGGTTGGCATAAATTTACAACGATTTTTCAGTGCATTGCTATATAAACTATATAATTAAGTTAATAAATGCATTATTCTGTGTGCGTGATTTTTATCTGTTCATGTGCTTTGAAAATAACAAACAACCAACTATCAGACCATGGAGGTAGACTATAGCTTCGTCGTCGTGTTGTTGTAAGGCTTCAGCCTTCGGGTTTTGTTGATTTTTGTTTATCCAACCACTACCAGTACCACTAGCAGCCACCGGGCACCAAACAGAACTTTGTTGTAATGTTAATGTTCCTTGCCTGTCTTTTCTGAGAATCAGACCAAGAATTTTATGAATGAGTAGCCAGGGCTATTTTGTATTTACGGTACATGTATTTGAAATAATTGCAAACACTTGTCTTCAGTAATTGAAAAAAAAAAGAAGAGTTATACTGTTAAAAAGTGTTATAGATTTTCCAAAAATCATGATTTTTATGATGCACGTGAGTGGCCAAATGGTGGCGCTTACATTTATGTAGGAAGAGTGAAGTGTATGTTTTGACTTTTGTACATAGACTTGAGCTGCTACTGACCGAGTTCTGTTCGAGACGTATGCGTCACAAAATCATGATTTGGGGGAAAAAAGTGTGAGTCAAAAAGTGCCAGACAAAAGCTGAATTGTCTAATAGGTACTGGTAATATAATAGTCAATAGGTAGTCTATTAATTGTGGATTTAGGTTTATTTCTGACCGTAAACTAAAGGGTGAAGGTATTGAACTGAAATCTTGCCCTTGACAACTGACAACTTAATATAAACTTGTAGGTGGCAACACTATCTCAGGTGTTTATCCATAATCTGTGTGCAATTTTTTTTCCCTTTTATTCCAGTTCAGGGGTGTTCGTGTAAATAATGACTTGCGAGGCCTGTGTTCCGATTGTTGACAATTGGATGCCAGTGTAACCTGCCAGTCAGTTTGGGACTGCGCCACACAATCACACAAACACATTGCAGGCCTGACTCCCATGGGAACATCTGAGTGCTGCAGTTGCTAGGCAGAGTGCAGTGGATCATCAAGCGACCCTATCGCCCAGATTGACACAGTGTTTTGTTTGATGCTCCCAAAACGTGTACTACGGGAAAAGGGACGCAGCAATATCAAGCACAAATCGGACATCGGAGCTGAACGCTGGAATTGTTATGAGATATGGAAGTCCCGTGCTGTCACTGTATCACCGACCAATCTTTGATGCAAGCACCACTTCAACTGAGACAAATTGCCACCAACAGTAACAACGAACATCCTTGCCAGAAATTATAAGTGAGTATAATATGCCCATGTGTTGTACCATGGTTGTACTAAATTGTACATTCGAGGATGTACTTACTAGTCATAGTGTACAGTACATGTATGTAAATTGTGACCATTTGTTACTTGTAGATGATGTACATGTACACATGAAGTTGTAAAAACAGTTGAAAAACAGACCAGCAGTAACATTTTTACATATGTGTAGATATTCCTGTACATGTACAATGTACAATGTACAGTAGTTCCATGTAGTCATGTACTTGTACGGTAGGTACTCTCCTAGTCCTACAGGCTACAGCATAACTGTACACATGAATACATTTTAGATTATGGGACTGGGAGTGTCTGCTATGAATAATGAATACGAAGCTGTCTGGATACATGTATACGTGTACATGTACATGGTTCTACGTACATGTACGTACATTCAGGAAATGCCTGTAGTATCCTGTTCACTACAGTGCATGATTTCAATGACACTTGTGCATGTGCACAACTGTGAATTTTATTTTTTATTTTATGCATCACTGGTTACAAGTACAATGCAGTCAGATGAATGGGATTTGGGAAGCTTCTCATTGCCATACAATAATACCGTAAAAAAATTTTTTTTAAGGAAATAGACGAACAGGAAGATTATAATTTATAATAATTTATCGTGCGTACATGGCAGTGTCTGTGTGAAGGTATTTCATCATAGAAATTCAACTACTGCAGTACAGTGTGCATGTAATTCTGCCAAGGTTTTGCCCTTTCTGACAAAATAGTATTACATGCAGAGGACATGTACTGTACTTGTTTGGAAAAAAAAATTGATGAATTCAAAGACAGGCAGCTCAGATGGGACTTGCAAGTGGCTGTACATTAGTTACATACATGTACGGAAAGTGCTGTACACTTTTGTTAAACCATGGTTGAACTGACAAAATTTTGCCTTGCATTTGACTTCGGTCCAAGGCTTAACCAAAGGTGATATTATATTATGACTTGTGGAACTGAGAATGTAATTTGATTAGGATTTGTTGGTTGTGTGGAACGCACAGGCCAGTGCCAACATCACATCTTCAGGAATGGCAAAACTTGATTAGATTACAATTTACATGTAGGGTGTCTCTGAAAGACGCTGATGCATGTAATGATACGCTGTACGTGCATGTATAGTATCTGTGAAGTGTGAAGTGCTGTGTACCCGACTTGCTGTGTAAATGGAAATCATCACCACCAATACATGTACCACGGTCTACCACCACAAACATTGACATTATTGTCGCAGCCACGATCCGCTGTTCAATGCAATCTGCTCTCCGGTAGGCCATTTCCTCTTGGGATCCCAAGACATCGGCGACGATGGAAGGGCCGGAGGAGGACGAGGACAAGCAGAAGGGGACCCAACTCAAGAGGAAGGTGAAGAAGAAGAAGACGCCCATTGGAATCAATGTCAGTCTGACCAAGTACGAAGTCGGTAAGTGGTTGAACAAGAATTTCAATAGGGCTGTTCCCATTACGAAAAGAATCGTGATTAGCAGTTAGCTACATGTACTCAAACACCTGCTGAGAAAGACTAGTAACCACAAACTAACACCCAAGCCTCATCTGATAAATAATACATCTACCCTGTAACTTGAGAGTTCAGTCAGTATTAGGGTTAGTTACTGAATGTGGATTTATTTTCTGTGTCCTTGAAATAGTGCGTTCCGTGGCCTTGAAATATGGAGTGCATTCAACCAAAGAAGATGATCAGAACTGGTAAGTTTATTCCGTATTTCTGTTTACAATTGACATTTGCCGTGGCACTCTGAAGCCACTTCTTACGGTACTACAGTTGAACGGCGCTATAACGAACATCCCAAGATCCATGAAAATTGTTTGGTATAGTGGTTGTTCGTTATAGCAGTTATGAGTTATGACCACATATTTTGTACACAAAAATCGGGGACCAAAGGGCATGCTGGTTATAAATAGCCGACTGTTGAACAGTTTATTGGCGTTCGTTGCAGCGACGTTCCACTGTAGCAGTTTTCTCTCACACAATTTGCCTGTGAGTGCTCAAAGAAACTAAAAAAAAAAAACCAGCTCCGAACCAAGCTCTGAAAAGATCTTGTCGGATCTCAACCCCAGCAGGACCTTTCAATACTGGAAGGTCCTTCTTTGATCAGAAACGTCAGGCCCTCTGGATTGGTCCATATACCTTTGCATGATTCTCCCGTACCTTCCCATTCTCCACCAGCTTCATGTTCTGGAGCGACACTGCCCCGCCCTCGGAGCAGATCTCCCAGCTCAAGCCCTACCAGAGGATCAACCACTTCCCAGGCATGGGTGAGATCTGCCGCAAGGACTCCTTGGCCAGGAACATGGCAAAGTGAGTATCATCGCCCCTCTCCTTTAACCACTTCAAGAACAGGCCATTGTCCATTAATAATGGGAGACAGGGTGTTAGCTTAAAACCAATCGAGTTAAAACACTTTCTAACCACAGGGGGCACGTTGTAAATTTGTTCATACAGCATACTACAGCAAGCAGTTAAAAATCTGACGCAAAAATCCGTCTCCTTGCATTCCAAGGGCGAGTGGAACGTGGAAGGGGATTCATCCCAGGATTTTTTTGTAATGATAGGCCTATTTGGGTTTTTTTTCCTCCTCAGAATGGTTCGAGCCCATCCAGATGAGTACAACTTTGTCCCCAAGACATGGATCTTCCCTTCCGAGTACAACACGTTCCAGAACTACTTTCAGGATCTCAAGAAGCGCAAGAAGCACCGCACCTTCATCGTCAAGCCGGCCAATGGGTCAATGGGCAACGGGTGAGTGGACCGGCATGCCAGTGTCCACTTCTGTGACTCTGATTTACTCCCTCAGTGTACATCTGCATCCCATTCCCTTCCCTATTGTCCTTTTTCCTCTGTCATGTGTGTCAGGGCTTTCCTTCCTCCGACTGCCTTTGCTTGTCCTTGTCACTGTGCCTTTGAGAAAGGCCCTGCTAGGATCGAAACGTCAGGCCCTCTAATTTTTGAGATTGCAGGTGTATTGCAGGTCTTATCTAGTTCATGTTGCGCTAACCGTTTGAGATCAGGATCCGTCTTTAATTAAAGAGGAAAGGGACAAGTCTATTTCATATTATTTTTTTTTTTTTTCTATTTATGGCTGCAGGATTTCTCTCTATCGTAATGGGGAGCGCATCCCTCCCGCTGACATGACCATCGTCCAGGAGTATCTGGACAAGCCCTTCCTGCTGGAGGGCTACAAGTTTGACCTGCGCGTCTACGTCCTCCTCCTGTCCTGTGACCCCATGAGGATCTTTCTCTTCAACGACGGACTGGTGCGCATGAGCACGGAAAAGTACAGCAATCCTAGCGATGGCAACGTGGTACGTACGATCCAAGTGATGACCGCATTTCCTTAAAATCTGTTACTCTTTGAATCTTTTACCACCGTTCCCAGTTGGACTTTTTGTTTTTGAGTCGGGGAATTTTAGCTGAGAACCTTGTTTAAAGCAATTCAGCTGGCAGTGAAACGCCTCATGGGTACACTGCGCGTGACCTTTGCAAGTGATAACCGCGTTTCAATGGGAAATTCAATTCAATGGTATCAGGCGGGTATCTTAACCATTGAGCTGGTAGAGTTTATTTGGTGGATTGGATTGCATGTGGTTGTCCCTCGACGATGCTCTGCGGGCAGCCCACACCGTCCAAAACATTGAGCGACTGGCACTTCTCAGAGCGTGTCATTCTCGGATGAGCTGATGATGTGCACGCTGTGACCGAAAACTGTCAGGCTTGTCGAAACCCGGCCCCCGTTATGAGCCCAGTTATAAATCTGTCCTTCCTACTCCCCCAGGACCAGCTGTATATGCATCTAACCAACTACTCCATTAACAAGAGGAGCGGCAACTTTGAGCGGAGCGAGGATGTCAACACAGGCAGCAAGCGCTCCATCAAATTCCTGAATGAGTACCTTAGGAAGAACGACTACGACGTCGCCCTCATGTGGAAGAAAATAGCCGTGAGTTTATGCCTGAATCTGGCCTTGTTGATCATTTTTGTATCAATTGCTGGTGAATGCTGTCAGGACAAGCCAGGCTGTTTGCCTCCTCTCACCCACACACTCTGTCTCTGCTAAGGTGTAGAACAAAGAGGTAACAGCTTCTTCCCTCGTTCTGCCTCTCTCTGGAACTCCTTTCCTTGTTCATGTTTCCCACCTATTTAAGATCTTATGGCCCTTTTCAAGAGAAATGTCCTTAAATAGTTACAAACTGTTCAAACTCATATCTATGTTCAAACCCAGTGGTTCCACGCAAAACCAGAGGTCTCGGATTCAAGTCCTGGTTCAGTCTAAGTTTACTTTACCATTTTGCAAAATTGACTGAGATTGACTGAAATTTTTGAAATTGATAGAACTTTTTAAACAATTATGCAAAATTGTTTAAAAAGATCTGTCAGTTTCTCCTTTAAATTGTTTAATGAAATTGATCCTTTTTTATTAATTTTTTTTATAATAATCTTGTCTTGTGAACCTTGATCCCCAGGATGTGATCATCAAGACAATGATAGTCGCTGAGCCCCATGTGCTGCACTCCTACCGCATGTGCCGGCCAGGCCAGACGTCCGGCAGTGAGAGCTGCTGCTTTGAGATCCTGGGCTTTGACGTCATGCTGGACAAGAAGCTCAAGCCCTGGCTGATAGAGGTAAAAGCTTCTCATCAAGCCACTACACTAATAATGATAATACATAATATGATGATAATAACGGGTATTTATAATGGCGCTGTACGTTCATTCGTTCCCCCAACTGGATAGTCGTCGGGGGGATCTGAGAATCATAGATATAACATGATGCTCTTCGTCTGTAGCCTTAAACTTAAAAACGATGTAGCCCTTTCTATATTTTCTAATCACCTCTTATTGCACCACAAAAAAGCCACTTTCTGTACACTGTAATCTGCATTTCAATGCCATGATGAGAAATAAAATCTGAATGTCAATGATGAACACAATCCTTGTAGATCAACCGAGCGCCCAGTTTCGGAACGGACGAGAAGATTGACTTTGACATCAAGAACGGCGTCTTGACGGACACCTTCCGCCTCCTGAACATGAAGCAGTCGGACAAGCGAAGGGGCATGGCCGCACAGAAAGCCGAGGCCCAGAAGCGGCTCTTTCGACCCACCAAGAGACCAGCGTCCGACATCACTGTGAGTGGACTGGGGAGACGATGGGGGCTTGCCCTGCACTGATATTTGAGACTCACTCTGAAAGCAATGAGCATTCAGGCAAAGCACTTGAGCATTCAGGCAAAGCACTTGAGCATTCAGGCAAAGCGCTGAGCATTCAGGCAAAGCGCTGAGCATTCAGGCAAAGCACTGAGCACTCAGGCAAAGCAATGAGCATTCAGGCAAAGCACTTGAGCATTCAGGCAAAGCACTTGAGCATTCAGGCAAAGCACTGAGCATTCAGGCAAAGCAATGAGCATTCAGGCAAAGCACTGAGCATTCAGGCAAAGCACTTGAGCATTCAGGCAAAGCACTTGAGCATTCAGGCAAAGCACTGAGCACTCAGGCAAAGCACTGAGCATTCAGGCAAAGCACTGAGCATTCAGGTAAATCACTGAGCATTTCAGTGTTTATCACATCGAGCAGGGCAAAACCTACCGGTAAATGAATTACTTCATCAACTGTTAATTTGTGTTTGGGGGTGGTGGTGGTTGCTCTGATAGGAGGAAGAAAAGCAGAGGGCTGCCGTGGAGAAGCGCAAGCAGGAGCTGAAGGAGAAGCTGGTGCAGATCCGTCGGGACAACGCCCGGGAGGACTACCAGAACCGCCACCTGGGCGCCTTCCGCCGCATCTACCCGCCACCGGACAAGATGAGCCAGGACCGCTACGACAGCCTCCTGGCCGACGCCTTCCAGCTCTTCCTCTCGGGCCGGGCGGCGGCCTTGCAGCGGGACGCCATCAACCTCCACAACGGTCTCATGGTGAGGCAAAGCTGGAGAGGGCTGCTAGCCTTCAGGCTGAGCTATCCTAACACGGAGGAGATCAGATTGCTAACTTTCAGACTAAGATATCTTAAAGGGATGACGCTACATTGGTCAAGGTCAAAGAAAAGCATCCATACGTCTGTGAACATTTCTGTTTTTCAATCAACCAAATCTTAACATGGGAAGACCAGATTACAAACATTCAGACATGGCTGTTGGGAACACAGGGAGACCAGATTGCAACCTTTCAGATTCATGTGCAATTGCTCTGTAACTCTTATCTTACCAGGAGGAGGAGATTCTGGACATGCTACAACAGTGCGACGCACCGGCTGGCATAGCGGGTATGGTCACACGTGGCCCCAAGGTAAGACGCCACGTGAACGTAATGGGGGGATCTAACGACTACTCTCATTCTGGAATGTCCGTCAAGGTGTGTATTTGGGCTGACGTTCATCGTTGACTTCTGTATCCCTCAGCCGCTGTCCAGCATGCCGACCATTGCCGACCACATCCCGGAGGGGGAGGGGGAAGAGGAGGAGTACGACGGGAGCACGTCCTGCGAGCTGTCGCTGCCGGATTCCAACCAGGACTCCGTCGGTAGCGGCGGCAACAACAGCCACCGTGCCGGCCAACAGCAGCAGCAGCAGTCGCCGCTGGTGGCCGCTCGCACCTCCCGCTCGCTGTCCCGGGCCACCCAGGCCTCGCCCACCCTCAAGCAGCGGCCGCAGTCGGCCAAGGGACCCCGCTCCCGCCCCCAGTCGGCCGTCCGGGCGCCGGCCGGCTCGCGCTCCCAGTCCCTGACCCGGCCCCGCTCCTCCATCAGCCGCAAGCTGTCCGGCCTGAGCCTGAGCCAAGCCATGGTCAGTACCCGCACTCCCTTTGCACTCCCTATGAAACTGTACACTTAAAAAATCTGGGGGAATGCGTGTTGTCTCTTTTTGATCCGATACAAGAGATCCTGCCCAAAATGGCATCTGAAGGATGATGCTAGCAGGACCTTTCTTGAAACCAGGGATTTCGTGCTAGCATAGCACAATGTCAAGCCCACTAGATTTGTGAGATCACTACCAGGCTGTATACAAAGCAGAACATCTGAAGATATCCCTTCTTCCTGACCCATCTCTTCTTTTCTGAAGGATGAAATCGGCAGGACCTTTCTTAAAGCCAGAAAGGTCCTGCTAGTATAAAAATGTCAAGCCCGCTAGATTTTGTGAGACCACTACCAGGCTGATGACAAAGCATCTCAAGATATTCCTTCTTCTTGGGCCTTGTCTACTCCTCTTAAAGGACGACGCACTGGCCGTTGCCGCAGCCAAGGAGAAGGAGGAGGAGACCACGAAGAGAACCCTGAATGCCCTCAACGACATGAGGATCAAGTTCCCTGGCAAGACGGACGAAGAAGCGGAGTGGATACTGGCCCAGGTACGGACAACCATTGGTCAATTTCATGCAGCCACTTAAGCACCAAAACTTGCTTTAGCATTGAAAAATTGTCCTGATAAGAATCAAGTTGCCAGCCCACTTTCCACTCTGATTTCATGAAAAACACGAATCCAGCAGGCCACGCCCACCATAACAACAGCCAAGCAACCGCGCACATGCACACAACGTGTCACGTTTGCCCATTTGCTGTGCGCATCCACTACACGCCTGCAACCACCAAAAGCACTTCTCTCCGTTGGACTTTGGTTTTTGGAAAAAGCCAAAAATGTCCTCTCTTGCCAGGGTATCAAATTACAATGAAAATATAAACACCACTTGACCACAGTTAAGGATAAAACTCTGGTTTGTAAAGGAAGTGCCAAGGTACATACGAAACAAAAGTAAACACAACGTAAAGTGTGTAGTAAAGAATACAAAATTGTAAAACGTTATGTCGGACAAAATGGCGGCAATTTGTCGGACCTTAAATCCCGCGTTGTGATTATGTAGTCAATTTGTCAAGGGGCTTGGTCTACTGGATCGGTGTATTAAGCTGCCTCCTCCCCTCCGGCCTCCATAGCCCACACTGCAGTCCAACTCTGTAGACGTTCTCTCTCTCTCCCGCAGATCCAGGACAACTGGAAGTACCACAAGCCCCGGATAGCCTCCTACTGGCTGGTCAAGCTGGACTCAATCAAGCGGCGGAAGGTGGTGGACATTGTCCGCTCCAACGTCCGCGCCCTCCTCCAGCGCACCTGGCGCAGCAACGACATTGACAACCTGCGGCTCTTCCGCATCTTCACCCGGGTCTTCAACCGGCTCCTCTGGAGTCACGGCCAGGGCCTGTGGAACTGCTTCTCCACTACGGGGTAAGTCCGTCCCACTGAGGGCAAAAAAAACCCCCAAAATAGTTCTGCTTCCGATTACATGGCATTTCACAATAGGGTAGGTAGGTAGGTAGGTAGGGATTGTTACCAAAAAAATGGGTTCAATATTTGACCCCATAGACCTGTGTGTTACATCCAGCCAAAACACGAACAGCCTGAAACCCCATCGGGGAATCAAACCTAACGTCAATTCAAGTTCTACTTCCGATTACATGGCGTTTCAAAATAGGGTAAGTAGGTAGGTAGGGATTGTTAAATTCTTTTTGGCCAATATTAGACCCCATAGACCTGTGAGTTACATCCAGCCAAAGCGCGAACAGCCTGAAACCCCATCGGGGAATCAAACCAAACGTCAATTCCAACTTGAAAACATGTCAATTTGTTCCCTTGGGAGTAACTCCAGGAAAATGATGTCTCCCTTTCAACTGAAGACAGACTTCTGGTTTAAAAAAAAAAAAAAAAAATCCCAAAGGACTACTGGAAACACAAATGCACCCATTTTTCCTCCGGCAGTAATTCCTGGGAGATGATCTTCAGCAAGAGTTCGGACGTCATCTCCGGCACCGAGATGAGCTGCTGTCGACGCATCGTGCAGCTGTGCCGCGACTGCCTCCTCATCGTCTACCAGTTTGCTGCCGATGCCAAGAGCCAGGGCCCCTCCACGGGCGACGGACCATCTCAGAGGTCAGTGGCAGTCAAGCTTTGGCCCGGCACCGTGGGATTCGTAGCGATTTAGGAGTAGCAGCTCAAATTAGATACAATTGAAAGATTTGCATCGTGGAAGCCAGGGATGTATCCCAAAACTGCTCATTTTTATCTGTTAAAACCCTAAAAACTGAAGTGCGCCTGCACTCCTGCCGTGAATCTTGGTCACGTAAGCGCTCACTCGCAGTCGCATCTCTCGGTCATGTAAACACTCACTCGCAGTGATTTTCAGGAAATGACTTTGTCGGTCACTTACATCCCTGGGAAGAAGTACAATGTGGAAAGCTTGTAGTGACACCATGTATCTGATGTTTGTAAAGTAGGGCTTTCTGCTTTTGTGTGTGTGTGAAATTCTTACAATTTGACGTGCATGTACAAACGTCAAACAGCCTGTTTAAACAGCCTGTGAAAATAAATAGCAAAAGAAAGTTGACAGTGAAGGGATTTGATCCCAAGATCTTGGGCATAATGAACCGTTTGATCTGATTATTTTCCTTGTGTAGACCTATTGGGAACAGGCCTTCCAGCCTGCGCATGAGCACCTGGAACCAGGTAGGCAGCCCCACCATCATGACGCCCATTAGCCAGCGCATGTCCCGCCTCTACCCAACCATGCCCATGGACAACTCCTGATGCAATCAGTAGCAGCCTTGAGAGGAGACTAACGGACCACACGCCACCGGTACTCTGCCTAGGGCCGCCCACACTTCAGTATGCACTGTGTCCCAGTGTCGGGCACCGGTGGGTGCAGACATCTACTCAGGCCAATGTATGTACTCCCTTAAGACAAACTGCAGAGGGCAATATTTCTTGCTATATATGATAGCATTTCAAGCTTTGTTGAGTGTGTGAGCTAAGGCTAAGGCTTTGTCCTCACTCATTGGCTATGACTTCTAGTTGCACACAAACCTAAGGAGGCTGCACATGAGCCAGTCCCCATAGACCTGTGCGTTACATCCAGTCAAAGCCGCTGCATTGGGACATTAGCCTAAGTCCAGTAACTTAAAGGTATGCATAAAGGTCACAAGCGCACAAATCAATATTCCTAACCAGTGAAAATACTAGTATGCTAATAACTGCTTGATCTTCTGCCAGTTTTTTGTTGTTAGGGGCTTGCTTTTAGTGAAATTTTTGAAATAGTGCCACGGCTGAAAAGCATTTTCTTAATACATGGCTCTGATTACTAGTGTGTGAAATCTGACAATGCCTCATTATATGTATAAATGAACTATGCCATTGTCTTATGTTTTTTTGTAACATTTTGCCAGTCTTTCAAATGTACATGCCTATAGAAAAGTTAAACAAAAAAAGAAGATATTTTTGGGTTACTAAGAGATTTGAAATTATCAGTTTTGTGATATATTATTTTAACAGTTGAAAGTAGTATGCAGGTTTGTGGGTACAGCACGTACTTGTAGTAGCTTCATGAGAGGTTTTGGGGGGTTCTGAAAAGAACCGGTGAATGTGGGCTGGACGTTCGGTAGTATGCTCGGGCCGTCGTCAGGAGAGTTGAAAAGTTGTTCACATGTCAAGTAGTGTATGTATATATGCCTGTACATATTTGCCTATTCTGGTAGAAGGGTGGAGTAATGCATCATAAATGGTTGTGTATAAATGTTTGCATGTCTTAATTAAAAGAAAACGGGAAATGACTACAGTAATATATGCAAAAATGTTGCAAAGTGCTGACTGATTAAAGTGACTCAAATGTAAATATCAAAAAATTAGGAGGGCCCAGATATTTTGATCCTAGCAGGATCTTTCTCAAAGGGAAAAAACTTTGACTGGACCTTTCCAGTCAAAGTTTTCTTTGCCATTTTTTTTTTTTTCAAATGCCTTTGAGAAAGGTCCTGCTAGGATCTAAACGTTGGGCCCTCCTAATTTTTAATAAAAGAAAATGTGGGGAAAAATGGTGTAGGCTGTCTGTGCAGGGGAAGGTGGTCCCATTTTTTTTAAGTGGAACAATTTATGGAGATGGTAGGGACAATTTTGTTGGAAACAGGAATTGGAGCCTAGACCTGGTTAAACGAACCATTATGTGTGTAACCTGCTATGCAAACATTTATCACTTGTATTTATGCTGAAGGAACTTAGTACATAATGTATAGCATCTGTAAAAGATTTTATTTGTAAGAACAAAATCTGCAATACATTTGCAGAAGAGCTAGACAAGTCATAATGTTACATTTTTAAATAAATATCTTGAAAAGAAATTTTGAATTGCTTCTCATCTCAAAGCCTTTTCTTCCAACAAAATTTCTTATTTTTTTTTTTAAAGATATTGGCGAATCAGTTTGTTAAAAAAAAAAATTCTTGTAATGCAGCTGTCCTGATATTTTTTAATCACAACATTTTTTATGAAAATGAAATGAGACATTCCATTTTTGTATTTTCAAAATTATATTTGCATATGTTATGATTTTACAGGTTGAGCGGTGTATTTAGTTCATTATCGGTACAGAATTAAAGGAAGTGCTAATTTTGTCTAGTTCTAGAGTAAAACTGCTTACTGACTGAAATGACTAAAATGCATTGCAAATAATTATCATAATATAAGGTGTGCCTCTGACGTTTCGTCTATTTCGAAAAAAAATAACTCTGGTGTCAAAATACTGTTTCATGCCTTCATTGTGTGGGTTTTATGCCCAGACCTAGCTGTGGCTGGTACCGGGTGTGTTCCTGTGAAGTGTCTAGAGGCCTTGATTCAATGGAGGCAAGGGCTTAGTTTGGCAGCAAGTTCTCTTACAAGTTGCCTTTGAGAAAGGTCCTGCTGGGAGCGAAACGTCAGGCCCTCTAACTTTTTTGAGATATTATTATTTATTTGTGCCATTTAATTTACAACACATACAATTAGATGGGCAAGGGAGAGACACAAGCCATAACAATTGCTGCGAGTAGGCGTAGCCTGAGCCCAAGCCTGATTCGTGAATCATGGATTCGGGAAGGGTCCAGGCCGTAGCCAGTAGCAATAGCCATAGCCTTTTACTGCCCATATGCAAGCATGCTATTACCAGCCACACGACTGGACACGCCGTGCAGGCTATCACTGTAGTCTCCTCTCCAGTCCACATTTGAAGGTGGCGTGTTTTTTTCTTCTCGTCGTGTATGTCTCATTATTTTAATATGATATGAATCATATTCGATTCTCAGTAGTTTTTGTACTTCAGTGAGGATCTGGATTAGAAACAGCAACTTTGCGAGAAAAAAAAATAAAAAAAATTATATAAACAACAAAAGTGATATTGTTGCTGTATATTGTACTCTGCACTTGCTCTAGTAAATCATCTTTGTGAACATTGTTCTTGCATTTGTACTCGGATGAGCAAAAAAAGCCCCGGCATTTCAAATCTAACTATTAGTATTAGCTTTTTTGCCCAGTACTCATGGTGAATAATACATTTCTGTGTACTCATGGAACAGTAGTAGTGACACCACCACAGAAACATGTGATTTGTAGCCAATTTGAAATGTATAACAGTTCCAAAAGGCTCCATCTGGAAGACTTACACAAACCAGGGAAAACATTTAAATATTGGAATTAAAATGAAGTCTTTTAAATTTGTCTGTTTCTAACTTTTGCCTGCATGGGAAAGGTTTTCCCAGGTAATTTTATATCCTTTTTTAAAGCCAAAAAACTACACTAACTATTCATAAGTACATGTACATGTATATGTACTAGTATCGAGTTCTTTGCCAGAAATTTAGTTGGCACTTGTCAAGCTATTTTAGACCCTTGATTTTATATTTGTATTTTATTCTTTTCATCATGTTGGGTCTTTAATGTTTACTTACCAGGAATAAACCTTTGATTCGAAGCTATATGGTCCATGTGCCTGTCCGGACTCCGTGCTAATTTCCTGTGAATTGTTTTCCCCATTGATAATAATTATGTGTTGTGCCTAAAATCCCTTTTGGCATTGAAACACCTGGTAGGGAAGACTACGGTTTTTACGTCATGTCACGGGTTTAACTGGCTGGTTCCCAGACTCACACCGACCACCCAATACAGTTCTAAGACGGCTGCCTATTATTTCCGCTCGGGGGAAATGACTCAAATCTGGCTCTCGGTACCAGTCTGCAGCAGATATCATTCGCTACTTTCCTACCGAATGGAAATGTAGGGAAGGTCCTTTCTTCATATTTTTTCGTACTTAGTTGTAGTTCAGAGCATACCGACAAAGATGAGTTACGCTTTGTATGGTTCGACCGGGCTAGTCTCGGCAGTGGTCACCGGAATATGTAAGTATTTCCCGTCGCCTTTTGGTAAAATAGCAATGAGTTATGTGGCCTTTTCGAGATGAACCTTACAATTTTGCAATATTAATGATTATGCTACGACATTTGTCCGAGTAACTTGCGGCATAACGGGTTCTTTATTTCAAAAGTTAGAGGGCCTGACGTTTCGATAGGCTATACTATAGCAGGATCTTTCTCAAAGACTTTGCCTTTGAGAAAGGTCCCGCTAGTGCTAGGATCGAAACGTCAGGTCATTTTACTTGAGCATTTTGCAACATTTTTTTTATTAACTTTGGGATCTTTATTTATTCGATCATCATCATGTACCAACGCCCAATGCATGCACGATTGAGGCAGTTGTGTTGAGGCTTTCCTGTAAGTGAGAGTCATTTCCATTACCAAACGATAAAGAGACCTTTTCCCACATAAAGTAATGATTCAATCAACCTTTTCGATGTTTGCAAAGCATGATGGATTCATTGGTATACCGGTAGATGACAAACTCGCCAAACTTGACTCAATAACAGGAGAGCAAAAATATAAGCTGAACAATTTGCAGTTTGTGTGCTTTATATTCATAATTAACTTTACGCAGTGGCTGTTGTTACGGCAGTCGTCCGTGTGGTTCCCCGACTTCACAGTATTTGTCAGAATGATTAGCTCTTGGAACCAGACTATCACTCAGCTAATAGACTGGTTCAACCAGCCTGCAATGCTGACGAAATACAATCAAGTCAGGGAACCATACGGACGACTGCCGTAACAACAGCCACTGCGTTAACTTTAATTCAGATGAGTGAATTTTGGGTTTGTTTTCGTTGAAATGAATTTAATGCCTTTATATTTTGGACCCACGCTTTGTGTTTGTAAACTGTATTATATCATATACGTTTTTGTTAATGATAGTATTGATACATGGATTTTTAGTTGGTGAGAAGGATTTTGAGTTGCTGAGAATGTTTTTCAGGGTTTGCCCTGCTCAATGTGTTATATTTCATAATGCAGTAACTTTATTTGAATTCTTAAAGCTTTCCATAGGGTTAGCAATGTCTTTGGAAACCAAATTTGGGTACAGGTTCTCTATACACAGACAGGGTTATTACGATATCAGTCAGGCCCAAATGTAGCCAACTGATACAGGAAATGATGAGGATTTTGTCCGAGTGTATGATCCCACAGCTCAATATAGTAGCAGTGGCCTGGAGGGATGCTTGCCTGAAATGAGGAAGTTTGGGGTTTCTGCCTTACTTGACAAATCAGACTGATGCCATGAACAAAACAGCATTGATAGTCAGTGGTCGGAAGTCCGGGCTTCAGGCAGTTTCCATACTGAAGTTTGTCCTTCACTTTTAAATTTCCTATGGCCTCTAGTAATACCCAAATGATCAGTGGGCGAATGTTCCTGAATCCTTGTACCATACAAAAAGCTTCATCTGAACACAAGCTGGACAGATGTTTAGTATCTTTGATTTTCCTTTGCTTCTTTTCTTGATAGTTCTCGGATACCTGTTGACAGGCCAACTCCATCGTCTGGATTTTGGCTGGTAAGTAGCAGAACAGGAGTGGAAACGAGCAAAGGAGACTATCATATTGTCCATTCTTCTCTGTATGTACTTTCTATTACTGCTCTGTGCCAAATGAGATTAAAAAATACCCATTGTAAATCACTTGATGGCATGTAAACAGTGGTCTTGCAATCGGTCTATTGCGTATGAGAGGATGACACTTTATCCATCATGTTGTTTTCAGGTTACTGGTGTCTATCTCTCCCATGATGTGGGCCAACATGGGCATTGCCTTCTCGATAGCACTGTCTGTCGTGGGAGCAGCATGGTAGGTTCCTTTCTGTCCATTTCAATGTCAATTGAACCAAACTCATCACATTCAAAGATGCATGGTATGGCAGCACATTATGACCTATTGTATTTCAATGTAACTATTAAAAAAAAAAATGAGGCTAACACAAAAACTGTTGCAAACTGCTCACTGACTAAAATTACCTGCAATACATAAATATCAAAAGTTAGAGGGCCTGAATGAGGCGTGAGCTTTGCGGAGTGACAGCCACTTCGTCAGATACACTGAAGGAGGACAGGAAGGGTCCAAACAAAAGGCTGGTAGCTATGAGGCACCAGTTAATCCTTGTATAAGGCAAGGAAACAACGGTCTTGCTCTGGTTCCTTTGGGTCTAACCCTGGGTGCTTTGAACACTCGCAGGCACAACTGGGGATTGGAAGAAGATTGATGCACCACACATAACGATGGGACTAAGGCTGTGCAAAATCGGGTATTTGAGGAATTGGATACCCGAACTCCAAAAATGGAACCGGGTATCCGATGCCTTCGGTCGGGTTTCGGTTACCCGGGTTTTCTGCCCAGCCCTAGATGGGACTGCCTATATTTTTGTCCAGCTTGTTAGGGGACCGGCCATCAACTTGACAAATGTCCAACTGTCATTTCCCTGCCGCCAGGCTGCGGCTAAGCTTGACCCCCTGACCCATTAGCTGTGCCTTTTTGTGTGCTCCTATCCAGGGGGATTTTCACCACCGGAACGAGCATCGTCGGAGGTGGGGTCAAAGCGCCCAGGATCCGGACGAAAAACCTTATAAGGTGAGTGACAATCCCAATAAGGCAAGGGGCATACCGTGTAATGCCGGTGATAGAGGACATGAGGTCCTTGATGGTCCTTACATATCAGGATTTTTCCCTAGCGTTTGAAGAGTCTTTAACGGCAACTGATGAGTTTGGATAGGGAATGAGACTTAAGCTCTGTAATGTGTGCATGTGCAATCAGGGAAAACCCTCACCTTGCACATGGCAAACTGCCATTGCGTGTGTGCTGATTCTGGGCTGGTAGGTTTTGGAAAAATATCAGTGGACTTAGAGTCCAACCGATTGGTTGTGACTACCGAAATGTGGCGCAGTTTTGCCCATTGCTCGACGAAATGGCATCTCCCATAAACTTACTCTTGTCCATCAATAGGTTTTCTACATGTATGTCTGCGATAAAATTAAATTGACAAGAGAGTACATGTGGTATGCAGATCTGTTCACCATTTGAATGTGTACATGTAAAAGCAAGTATGGCCAGAAGTACTGATACTTGATGGCTCTTCCTGTGCCCTTCCTCGGTGCAGTATTATTTTCTGTGAGGCCGTGGCTATATACGGTATCATCCTTGCCATCGTCATCTCTAACCTGCTGGAGGAGTACCCATCCAACATCTCCCTGAACAAGCTGATAACCAATTACTTTGCAGGTGAGTGAGTCGGGAGCATTGCAGTTGATTTTCTGTTTGTTGCGGTACTGTGAAGAAATGAAGAGAGTGGTTTCTGTGATTATATTGAGCTTGTTAGATGTGCATAGCCGTGTTAGTCTGCAAGTAGCATCAAAATACTGGATGATAGCACTTTATAAGACTAACTATTAACATAATGAGGTGCGAGCGTTTCAGAGCGACAGCTTCTTCATCATTTAGGGTCGCAGGCTAGAAATAGGGTCAGACTGGTAACTGGAAGCCGAACTTTTTTTTTGTTTGGCCTTAAATGCTATGGCATGCCCCCCCCCCATCTCCTCCAGTCCACCCACAGCCGGCCTATCAGGAGTCGTTATCGCCTGTCAGTCAAGAGTGACTCCTAATTAGCTTTTGATATGTATGGAAGTGGTTTTGAATTGGGTCGATTGGCTGCGTCATGTTTGCCGGTCATTAGCATTCCTGCTAGGATCCCAAAACATCGGGGCCCTTCAATTTGGTGCTGAGATTTGCTTTCAACAACTGATGAGGTGTTGAATTGCCTCGGCAGGCTACGCCATGTTCGGTGCCGGCTTGACGGTGGGCTTCTCCAACCTCTTCTGCGGCGTGTGCGTGGGCATTGTCGGCAGCGGTGCGGCCCTGGCAGATGCCCAGAACCCCAGCCTCTTTGTCAAGGTCCTGATCATCGAGATCTTCGGCAGTGCCATCGGTCTCTTTGGCGTCATCGTGGGCATCCTACAGGTGAGCAAATTGAACTCGATATCGAATCGGATTTGAAAGTCCCCACATGATGAATAACTGTTGTACACATCTCCAGGGGATCGCACCCTCACTTTCATTCAGATGCAAAACACCAATAAGTTGTAAGCCTGGCTGCAGGAGTTTGGGGATCAGACTCAGAGTGGATGCTAATCAGAGCCAATAAACCATTAACTGCTGTCAGTCAGAAACGCTACGTCTTGAGCAGCAGCAGCAATAGCAGCAATACCAGTGGCTACCAGTGCTAGCATCACCAGCAATACCAGTGGCTACCAGTGCTAGCATCACCAGCAATACCAGTGGCTACCAGTGCTAGCATCACCAGCAATACCAGTGGCTACCAGTGCTAGCATCACCAGCAATACCAGTGGCTACTAGTACTAGCATCACCAGCAATACCAGTGGCTACCAGTGCTAGCATCACCAGCAATACCAGTGGCTACCAGTGCTAGCATCACCAGCAATACCAGTGGCTACTAGTACTAGCATCACCAGCAATACCAGTGGCTACCAGTGCTAGCATCACCAGCAATACCAGTGGCTACTAGTACTAGCATCACCAGCAATACCAGTGGCTACCAGTGCTAGCATCACCAGCAATACTAGCAATACCAGTGGCAGTAATACCAGCAGCAGTACATACGTGTAGCAACAACAATACTAGCCATACTTGTAACAGCAATACCAGCCATACCAGTAATAACAGCAGCAACAGCAATACTATAAATACCTGTAGTATCAGCAGCAACAATAACAGTACATTACAGCACATAGAACGCAGGTAGTGCAACATTTTTGTCCACAGAGCAAATGACGTGCAATACCTAAAAATATTACTAAAGGGAACAGTTATTATTAATATCTTATTAATGAGTATATAGTTAGTGTCATTTAGTTGTAACCAATTTGTTGCTTCCTTTTTCTCTGTCACACCCCCAGGTTAACAAGTTCAAGTTCACTGCATAAGATCATTACTTGGATGCCAGCCTCCATCCCACCCATGCCATTGTTATTTTTAATGTTCCCCTTGGAAGTCACAGTAAGTTATTTCTTTGTTTTACCCTTTGGTCATCTTTTCATCAGTTTTGGTCTTTCGTTGACAGATTCCCTGTATTTCCTCCAAAAGAAGATACAAGGGAAGTACTTTGACCAAAATTAATAAAACTTTGGTGTTTTTTTATTAACATTCCTCATAATATTTGCGTTTTTTCCACAAAGGTACCGGTACTCTTCTTTTTTGTTATCTTAAGACAAGGTGGCACAATTTACATCTCAATGTATACAATGTATTTGGGTGGGTTTTTGTTTGTTTGGGGGGGTATGGTTGTAGAAATGGGAATTTTTAGTGGTGTGTATGTGTCCCGCCTTAACCTTAGTCTCCTACAAGGATGGCCGTATGAATACTGGATGGGGCTTTGTCCAGTGCATGCTACACAATCAATTGAAGCCAGTTACTGCCGTTCTAGCGCTACCACTTGGCAGAGGTGGCCCAGTTCCATTGAATCTGTTGCTAATCTTAGCTTACAAATCTCGGCTGTTATTGTTAAGACTATAAACCATAACAATGCTGCCTACCACAGCAGACAAGTCCTTGCTTACAGTAAGTATATTTCATGGAGAAGCAAGGCTCTTGGATCTTCTGCACCTGTGCAGTTCTCTTGATCAAGGGTCCTTTGCCCATGAAGGAAACAAAAGCATTGATTTTTTTCTTGGTTCTTGTGCCGTAAGGAAAGAAATAGTTGCCGTTAGCTGGAAATGAGCCGTAATGGATTCTGAGAAAATTGGAACTGTATTGAGATGAAAGCTGTACTCTGTAGTCTGTCGTAGACTGAATGATCCGTTGTGTACATGTACCCACTCTGAATAGGGGTTATTGTAGCCACTGCTGTGACTGTGCATGGGAAGCATTGGACATAGCTCATGAACACCGCTTAAACAGGAGGCATTTACATGTACATGTATACATGTAAGTGGTTAATACGGAGGAGTTGATAGGTAGACCGTGAACGAGGCAGGTCGAGTTATTGAGTGATAAAAATGGTTTCAATTGTAACTCTGTACACACTGTACAGTTTGTGTACAGATCAGTGGTCGTCCCCCTTCCCCATGTTACATCCCAGCAATGCCACCAAGGGAATTGATATAAGCAATGTCATTAATGTGATAGCATCTTAGTGATGTAGGGAGTCTCGAGATATTATGTTCATCAAAGTCGTATACAAATGTGAGAAAGAAATGAGCATGTAAAAAGTATATTAAAGTCAGGATTACCCATTCCATTGTAAAGTTATATTGTGTCTTCACGACATGATAGTAAATTGATAGCATTTATTTGGACATTTCTTGTTTGGTCGTGATCTCTGGTGCCAGATTTAGGTCCTCCCATGCTCTTAGGGATTTGAGTAAGTTAAAGAAATGTGTACTGCTTTATTTAATGCTTGGCTTTTGTTTTGGGATCGTCCATGCTGAAACACAAAGTGCTTCCTTGTTGAATCTACGGTGTATTCCGTGGTTCAGTTGAAGACAATGAAGACATTCTTGAAATTGCAGCTCTAGCTCTGGCTCAGCTTTCAACATCCATTTGGAAGGCAGGTACATCAGAAGTACCGACCTTTGTCGGATTTGTTGGAATGGCTGTGGCCTGGGCAGCCTGGTGCAGGATTAGCCCCCCCCCCCCCCTCTCCAAGCACAGGTGACATTTTGATATCAGTGAGAGAATTGTTCAGTACTAGTATCATAGGAATAAGCTAGCCTGGCTTTAGTTTATGATGTATCGTAAAACATGCCATTTGAGTACAGTGCTACTATGATTGACCAAGACCACATCAACGCCTGAGTTGTAGTGTGCACAGTATGATGGACATTGAGATCCTTGGCTTCTGATTGGTGGAACTGTGATCATGTGACATGTCATAAATGTCAGCCATTCTAATTTATGCAGCACTTCACCTTTGCCTGAATAGCCAAATTTGTGACCCGCGCGTTCCAGGTAAAGGCGATGTAAGTCGCATTATAGGGATTTGCACGTAATAGCCCGCTCAATGTTGAGATGTTGGAATTTTCCATAAAATGTTGATCTTTTTTTTTTCCCTCACGAAATCATATCTTCAATGCTTATACTTTCAGGTTTTATTCACAAAAATGAACGTGGTTATGATGACAAGTGTACATAATCTAACAACTATATTCTAAGAGTATTTTGGAATTTAAGGTTTTTGTCCCAAACCAAGTTGTGAATTGTGACATCTTATGCAATAATGAATAGCAACCAGTGTACTTGGAAAGTTTTTTTTCTTCAGATTATCAATCTACATTGATTTATGAATTATTCAAATGTTCACCGTGCACTGTGCAGTAAACACATGATAAATTTCTTGAAATCCTCAGCTCCCCAAATAGAATATTTTTTGATGGATTTGTACAATTTACAAGTATGCTTTGGGCTACTAAAAAAAAATAGACAAGCGGTTAAAGATTCATTTTCTTGAAAAGTGAATGCTTTGCAGCTGAAATGGACGGCATTTCGGAAGAAAAAATATATCTGTCTGATAACAAGTATATTACATAAATATAGAACCATGTGGTAATTTAAACTGTTGAATACAAGTCACTAGTAAATGTATGTATGTATAGTTTGATTAAAATCAATCGATATGAAGCGGATTAAGTGTGTAATTATCTCCAAGTTGTCAATACTGTCAATGCATGGGGTGTATTCAATTACCGGGGTAGCTTTCCCCCAAAATACAAGGAGCAACTCACCAAAGTGTTGCAAACTGCTCACTGACTAAAATGACCAAAATTCTCAAAGGCATAACCATTCTGCCTTTGAGAAAAGTCGTGCTAGGTTCCAAACATCAGACTCTACTTATTACCGTCAAATATTGAGAAGATTTTGGGCCAATATTTTGAGTGACTTAGCCCAGTATTTGAAATAACTAATTCTAATCATCCCCTGTTTCAGAAACAAGAGTTGATATTTGTATTGATGAATTGCTGCGTAGAATGACTTGAAATATGCAAATCTATGATGGCCTACATTTGCTAAAACATGTAGGTCCTTATGCATGCACTTCAGAAAAGTTCTTACTTTTATGATTAGCCATCGAATAATTCACTCAAATATATACCGTGTTTACAAAAACAAAATCATCAGATTTCAAAATTTTATTTCAATTATTTCACAAGAGACTGTGGACACATGCCCACTACCTATCACCATGTAACTACTTGTAAGAAAAAATGATTAGAAAAGCATAATATGTACATGAATAAAAATATTAATGTCATGTCCCTATGTAAAAAACTGAGGAAGTATGACTGGATTGTCTGTGTACAAAAGCTGCATGCGTCCCATGAGTGCAATCCCAGTAAGCAACCCCTTCCCAATAATACTCTGTATCATTGACATGTATGGAATGAATGTTCAAAACGCGTATCATTGACATGTATGGAATGAATGTTCAAAACGCGTATCATTGACATGTATGGAATTAATGTTCAAAACGCGTATCATTGACATTTATTGTATGGAATGGATGTTCAAAACGCGTATCATTGACATTTATTGTATGGAATGGATGTTCAAAACACTTAACCATGATAAGGAGACAAATCATTGGTTCTACAATAAGTTAATAATTTATCAAAGGAAATCAAATACACAATCTCTGCCTTTGAGAAAGGTTCTGCTAGGATCAAAACGTCAGGCCCACTAAATTTTAGGTTTACATTTTGGTAATTTTAGTCAGTAAGCAGTTTGCAACATTTTTGTATATCACCTTAAATCTAGAGAAAGAGTTAAAAAAACCTGCATTATATGTTTAAAATTCTACAAAGTAGCTGCTCACTTTAACGAATGCCCCAAAGGAATTCTAACTGCATTGAACATAGTTTCTCAGAAATTTGTGAGCATGACAATATGCAAGACCTCATGGAGACACTGCTTATACCTACAAGATTCAAGACCAATTGTGAATTTCGTTAAGAAAATTACAAAGTTTCTAAAAAGACCAAAAAAATCACGGACAGTGGTAAATAAGAGAAATAAAAAAGCTCAAACTAAAATGTTCACTGACTAGAGTAGACTGAAATTGTATGCTCTTCTATTACGTGTAGAGGACCTAGCATTTTCAGTCCCAGTTGAAACATCACCAAAGGTGGACAGATCCTGCTAGGATCAATATGTCAGGCCCAGTAAAAAAAAAAAAATCTTTAAATACTGCACCCCACCTATTAACACAGCCTTAATAAGAGGTCTACCGGTAAACAAATTCTCAATTCAATTCCATTAAGAAAATTAGTTATTTAAATAAAATTATGGAGTTTAGAAGTGCCCAAACTGACTGCCCTTAGACATAATGTAATTCTGCAAGGCTTTGCCCTTCCTGTTGTGCAATGAAGAATTGCTTGGTAGAACAAAGATAGCTTTCTAGCTAATAGATCGGTTGCACCTGTGGCCATCTTTGGGGCCTAGTCTTTGTTCCTCTTGGATAGGCAAGAGTGCACTCTTTGTACCTGCATTGTCACTGAATTTTAATAATACTAGAAGGCCCCAAAGATGGCTGCCGGTGCAAATGATCTACACTTTAATTTGCACTAAAAAGTACCGTATAGGTGGAACATGTACAAATACTGTTCTAGCCAGCAGCCTGTTTTGGGTTGTGTGTTTTTTTTCAAGCAGGTAACTGCATAAAACATAGATCATTACAGTGCTACACAGTATCTATCTGCACACCAGGAAGGGAAAATCCTCACTGATCTGCCTACTCATGGTGGAAACACAAACCTCAAAATGTTATTCACTTTAAAAGTTGCCCGTCACACGAGAATATTTTACACATTAATTTAAAAATGGCTTACTTTCTAAAATAAGTACAGAGTGTTTTGGTGGGTACAAAAATACATGTAGAAATCCTTTAGTTTTTTAACCTATCTGTGCACGTTTGTTAGAAATTACAGATTTTGTGCCCCCAAAACCCCCTCCCCACAAAATAAAAATGGAGGTCAGTTGGTCCCACGTTGGTTTGCCTATCCATCCATGCAGCCTCCTGGTACCCATCACCGCCATGGATATCTCACACCAAGTGGTTGTTAGGCTGGTAACGGTAGGAGGTTGCTCTCCTCATCGAAAATTCTGTTTTCAAGGGAAAAAACCAAATCAATCTTCAATGAAATGCCCTGGTAGTTTTTAGTCGACTTTTTTTTTCAAGAAAAGGGTAGCTTTGACATGCTTCCCTGAGTTCAGCCAAAGCATCCCTGACGCTGTTCACATTAATCATATTATGATTTCATGACATTTCATTTATGAAATGGGGCCTAGATCACTGGCCACTAATTCTGTGCATTGCTCGTGCATACTGCACGAATTCCCATTGCTTTGTCATTACACTGCGGCATACAGATGGCGGACACCATGGCATTGTAATGCATGAGATCCGAATGACTGTATAGCCAGCCTCAAATCCACTTTGAAAACACCGTATCACCAGCATGCTTACAGTCGCCTGTGTTTCTAAATGAGTGTGGGTTTTTAGTAGGGTGAGGCTTTTAAGGGGGCAGGCTGGCGATGCGTCAGAAGTAGTCGGACGACGTGCTTCTCTGTGCCGCGCTCTCACGTGACTGGTTGGGGATGGGCCGCAGCAGCGCGGCGTCGCTGCCCGATATGGTGCGCGCCAGGCGGCCCGCCCTGCCGTCGTAGGTGAAAGCGTCCCCTTTCCTGGGCGGCCGGTGGGCCGCTACGGTCGACGGCCGACTGACTACGGTGAAATTAGTCAGAGGGAACGGGCAAGGGCAGACAGTTGAAGGGGGATTGTGATGAGGGGGACAGAGAAGTTGTTAGTCCATGTTAGTACGAGCTACAGACGTGGGCATTTAGAATAGGATACAATCGCCAGGGCACTTTCTGTTTACTAAAAGCCAGCTATAAGTGAAATTAATCCTGGGTATTATTTATTTATTTTGTTTTAGCTAGAGAATGTTAGTAAATGAGGGGAATGTGAAGTTGATAAGACTACACCTACATGTATCTCCGAATACACTGGGCATTTTGTTACAAAATACATACAGGAAGTACTACACATATACAAATAATTATTGCAACTGATGAGAATTGCCAAATACATTGTAAATTCAAGTCTTACAAATTTCAAGGACTTTGCTCTTCATTCTAGAAATACAGGTATTATATATCAGGTCCTCTAATCTCTCAGAAATCATTTCAAAAAGAGGGAGGAGATATGGGAAGGGATATTGAAAATCCATAATGATCAGGATACTACAAGAAGGTTGAATTCCATGATTTGACAAAAAGGCAAACAGAGAGGCCACAACCAACGCGATTTTGAGAGACAAGCATGCCATTTTAAACTAAACAACAACCTCTAAACTTCCCAGTTTTTCCTTTATTTGTTTGACTTGAATTGAAAAAAAAGCTGCATCCACTTTGTGTGATCCCCCGAGCTGCAGTACCCAGGTTTACAACAACTGGTTGTTTGCATCTGAATCAAAGCGGGGCTGTACATGTGATCCTTGGAGATATACGGCAGTTGATGGTTGAATGCAAAAAACAACCTAAGTCTGAATCCATTGATTATGCAAATGAATCCTAAACTAGCTCATCAGGGTCATGTGTAGTAAAATGAAACAGTTTCCTTTTTTTTATGTTGAACAAAACAAACAAGGCCCAAACCCCAACAATCAAAACCTCCTGACAATGAAATTTAATTGATTGATTATGCAAATTATTTCCACAGAATTGTGTGGTTTTTTCACACCTGGTTTTGCTGGCATAAAGGTTAGGTCCTTGACCTTCAAAACAGGTGTTTTCCAATGGAGATTGATACAAAAAATTACAGTTTTCATTTCAGCAATGCCATTATCATTTTGCAGAGCTAGCCCCCTTTCAACTTTAAGAGGCATGTTTGTTTTTCTTTCTAAATTGCACTTAAAATGGAAAGAAAAATCTGAAAAATGTCCTGCCCAAATGCATTGTCTTTCCACTGACAAGGTTTAGATTTCTCATCTAGCATTGTGATTCATCTCAACTCAAACTCATTATGGACATGCAATAAGACTGTGGTTGTGATTGCTCCATGCATATGTGTATATATAGTATACAAACACACTGCCACGCATGCACCCCGTTGATTTGAATCCACAATGTCCAGCCAGGGCCCTGCAGTGTTTGTCTATGCCACAGACAAAGAATAGGAGACCAATTTGCTTGTGGATATTGCAGAGTACAAAATAATGGGCTGGGGCTGAGTCAACGGTTTATTCTTCTAGTTCTTGAGAGCCAGGTCTTTCTAAACACAATTCCCCTAAAACCACCTAAAGGTGTCTTGGACATACATTTTAGGTATGTAGAGCCTGACATGTCCATCCTAGCGGGACCTTCCTCAATGGAAGAATTACAAATCACCCTGTAATCAGTCGTAATTGTTACCAAGATGAGTTTGATGAAATCAACACTTTGGTTCTGAAAGATTTGTCAGTGACGAGACCTGTTGTCGAGTACTTTTCATGAAGATTGACCCCAAATAATATCTTCCTGGAGGGATATAGTCGCCAAGAATTCAGCTATGGAGACTTGAGAGAGGGTTTCCATGCAGACTGAGGGAGGGGAGTACAGAGGAATGAATCTTAAAAGGGAGAACAACAGGGACCAAGAATGCACCATCTACCAGTTTACCTGTGTAGGAAGTCTGAAGACAATGTGTGCAAAATAGGGAAAGATAATGCTGAGTTAAATTCAGTGCGATAAGACTTATGAGAACATTAGTGTTAAGACAGAATATCCATGGGTCCCATGTGTTAACAGGCAGCAAGGGGTGAATGAATTGTTAGTAATAGGTTCGGATGGCTCAGAAATGTAGTTGAAGATGAGTTCTAAACTCGGGCAAGGTAAATCTCAAGGCTGGAAAGAATCCTAGCATTCTCATGTTTTCAGGTTCAAAGGTTAGAGAGCCATGCATATTCATACTGCTGCAGAATGTGTTCTTGCAATTGGGTGCTTGTATATACTGGCCTGGAACTAATGGCTACTGTGCCTAATTGTGGCTATTGGTACAAGTGTGTCCTGCTGCATACAATGAGCCCTGAGTGACAGCCGTAGCCTTAGCCGTGGCTGAAGATTCTGTTCTACGTTTGTGCGGTTAAAAAAAAAATATGACAATTTTGCTAGAATGCGACCTTGCGGTGTCTCATCAGCACTTGGGGCAGGGTAGGCCTGCCAGTTCATGTCAGTCTGCCAAACAAATCGAAGTCAATTGTCAAAGTACTGTAGCTAATCAAAATGGTGAAATCAATCTTTAATAAATGGAAATGATCCCTCAGAGGGGCGTCTTCTTTATTTGCATTTGAAGAGCGTTTCAAGAACTGATTATAGCATGATGATTGCATAGATTAAAACCAAAATAGACAATTAGACTTTCCTGAAAGTTTTGTTGTTGTTTAGCCCTTACTTCTTAATACCTCAGGAGAATCAGACAGATTCTGGAAACTTTTCCAGGTGTTTGATCCTTCTGAATCGGTACGTACAAATGTGGACAATTATTGACTGGATTTGACTCAATGCAAGCCTGCTGTTTCTGCTGATTAAATGTAAAGCATGTTTCATGATAGATCCAACAGGATGAAACAAATCCGTACCCCAAAAAATAAACAAACTATATATTTGGGAGGGCACAGTTAAGGTTTTATCTCACAGTATTGCTATGGACAGCACCTCAACAGCTATTACCTTGGTACTATTTTACCTAGTAGAGGATGGTTAACATTTGGGAAGTCAATACATGTACATGTACATGTACTTGCATTCAATTTCCATTCCTTGGTAGACCCCCAGTTACCCCTGATGTGAGTGACCCTGCTTTTATGCTGGGTAACAAGTAAGTCTTAGTTGATTTTCCACTTGTATTCAAGGGTTTAGTCAGTGCCATGCCTGTCTGGTCATACAGGGGGGAAGGGTTATATAACTTCTATAGGTCTTAGCAAGTCTCACGGAATTACCTCTGCGTTGCGGTCCAGGTAGATGGGCCGCTCAAAGTCCCGCTTGGAGTGGCGGCCATTGGCGTTCATCTCGGCCGCCCCGCCGTGCCTGGGCACTCCCATGAGGCGCGGCTGGTGGGTGAAGACGTGGCCGAGGAAACGGTTCAGGACGGACACACTCTGCAATGACAAAACAGACGGCAACGGTCTGAATCTAGCATAGTCCGATGAGGAGAATGATAACAATATTGCTTCGTCGAGTTGATCTGAAGGCCATCCCACACTTGACTGGCTAACTCAGTAGTTGAGTTTGAAAAAAACGACATCACGGGCAGTCCCTAACAACCCAACACTACACAAACCTCTTTGACCTCTGTCTATCATCAGGCATACAGAATGATGGTGGCAATCTTTACAATCTGTCTATAAAACTGAAATGACAAGCGACCACTGCCACACGCAGGTTTAATGCTGGCAGACCAGTTACACTTTGAGTCAGATGAAAACATGATAGTTATGGTCATCCCAGTTCCCAAACACAAAATTAAAAAACACCTGTGTATGCAACAATTGCATTCATGAACTATATGGTGATCTCCCACATGTGAATAACTTTTTTTTCCATTTCAATCTTCAGATCTGTGTATGGCTGTCAATATCAGCACTTCTGTTTCACTGTCATTTCATTGGTCTTTTCACTTGGTGATTAATTGCTGCAAGAGGTCCATCTGGACGATAACTCGATGACGTAGGTCCTCTCTAGAGGTTGAATCCTCACCAGGTAGGCAGCAATCAGTCCACCAAGCAGCCAGCCGGCTATGACATCATACCAGCTGGCCTTGTAGTAGGCCAGTTGCTCCAGGCCAATCAGAAAGGACAGCGAGACGAAGGCCAAGAACATCAGCGGCCGCAGGGTCTTGGTGGACTTGACGACAAAGACGTTGTTGATGTACACCTGGAGCGCACAAAGAAGATAACCATACGATGTACCTACAGTCGACATTTCAAACAAAGTGACTTGGATCTCTGCCCTTTTGGTAAAATCTTGACTGTGGGTTATCATGCCAATTAGTGGAAGGTTTGGGGTGGCACCATCATAGAGATGTAACATCTTTGGTGAACACTCCTGTCCAATGGGTTTTCCATAGGCCCTACCCATGGACAACTCCACTTCATCCATCACCTATTGGCCAATCCTGGGTCTCCTTTATATGCCCTTTCATCAGCTCGGAGGAAATGAATAAACTGAGTGCTTAAAAATCCACACAAAACATTAAGTATTGTAGAGATCTTGCATGCTTTATATGGATGGTACTCATGGATGGTAATGGTTTATGGAATGGATTGGTATCCAACATCATAGCCATAGTCACAGTCAAAGGTTTAGAGAATGGCTCTGCATTATGGACAGGATGATGGACAGATCTGTGTCTCATAATTTCAGAATCCTTAAAAAGCTTTTGGGCTAAGGCTTACCCCAGTATAGATGGCAGCATAAGCACTGAGAGCCGCAAAGAGGGATGGGAAAGACTGTCTGTATATGGGGCAGAGCAAAGATGGTACAAGTATCATACATATAAATACATAAAGGGTTATAACACTCTGGGCAGTACAAAGGTGGATGGATTTGACAAATGATAAAAAAAGCAAGCTGCTATAACCACTTTAAAATGGTCACAAATCTACACAACACAATCATTTAGAGGCCCACTGTTTCAACAATGGCAGAACCCTTCTCATCAAAGAACTAGTAGAAGGACCTTTCTCTACAAAAACTAGAAATAGTACAACCAAAAGGTTACTGATGCATGAATGGGTCAAATGGGAGAACCAGGTATCTATCTTCCTGGGACAGCTAATTCAATGCCCTGATAACCATGATAACTGTGCCTAGTACTAGGAAACACGAAGGTTATCGCCGCTGCTTTGTTAGGGGATCCTGGTATACAAAAAAATGACCGGTGTGACTCACATGAACAGGGCCTCAATCCTTGGTACAGTCAAAAGAGTACTGAGGATATGGGCTCTGTTTACGAGTCTACTATTGTGGTGTCCTTGAACAAAGTATTCACTATTTCTTTAAACTACAACAGATTATGAATGGGAAACCACACACCCATGCCGTACACAAAACTGAAATCAGAAATATATTTTTTCAGAGCCATTTGGATGTTCCAATCCCGGCAGAACCTTTCTCAAAGACAAAAATCAAAAAAGATGTTGGTACCTGGCCAGATCGTCATCCGTCCCAGTGCATTCCGGGAGTTCGGTCAGTAGACTGTCGCCAGTACACTGAGCTGGTTGCAGGAGACAGACGGTGAAGAAGTATGGGGCTGGATAGCCCAGAATCAGCCGAGTTACCCGCACTACAATCCAGGTCACAAACCCGCCCATGGCGAAAATTCCTAGAAACACAAAGCATGAACATCCGAAATTTTCAAATCAAGCAAATTGGAGGAACACTGGCTTGGATTTTGATTAAACAATTTGTTTAATTTGTTTTGATTAAACAATTAAACATTTTTGTTCAATGTGAACAAAGTGGCTGGGAAAATTCATCTGGAGTGGAACTTGAACCTGAGACATCTGGCTTGACACACCAGTGCTCTACTGAGGTGCTGGTACGAGCAAGAGGTCTTGGGTTCAAATCCTGGTCCCGTCAAGTTGTTTCTTTCTAAAAGTTGTTTTTTCTGGTCCAGTCAAGTTGTTTTCTAACTATTAGGATTAATTATTTAATAATTATAATTCGTGCTTTGACGCGTACCCAGACGTCATGTTCGGGACCCAACTATCGAGAGGATTTTTCTGAATTTTCCTGCCTTCATTTACGCCATGAACAGGGCCCTCATTTGGAGTTGCCGCGAAATTTGAAAAAGGGAAACCAATTTTGGACTGCAGATTACCACACCATAACTAGTAATTCTTTAAAATTACATTTAACACACCCCAGGAAGGGATGTTTAAAATGAAATACGATTCAGTTTGTCATTTACTGAAGAAAAGGAATTTTTAAGGACATTAATGATTACAGCTACCAATTTTTTTGAATTTTTTTTTACGCACCGATGAATCGGAGAGTTCTCCGGACGATTGGATGGAACCTGATGTCAAAGGTTATCACGGTCTTCTCGAAGACAGGTGACTCGTACCCCTGTAGCTGGTACACTGCCAACGCGGCCTCTCCAAACAAAATCTATGAGGGAAAATGGAGAAGTGAAGACGTAGTACCAGTAGGCCTAATTGTTAGAATCTTGCTAGACATACACAAAAATGTACCACATGCATTTATATTATTTATTACCAATGTGTACTACTCAACACTTACTCAATACAAAGAACTTGGCAGATATCCGAACCGACTTTTGTACGGTAATGATGGAACAAATTATTAGGAAATTATCACTTTTAAAAATTCATTATTTTGTGATGCGTGCATGACCGTCTTGTGTCAGCCATACGACTTTATGTTGCTCTGTACAAACATGCACTTTCGTGCCACAAAATCAATTTTTTTTTAGAAAACTGTAGGCCTAAGGTAATTTGTTTTTTGGCAAGTGGTTGTGCAAGACCATGGTTAGTATTATACATTACAATTGGTGGGATACTATTAAGGTTCAGGTGTTTATCCATAGTGACTTAGTTACAATCTAGTGACATAGTTACAATCAATTAATCTTTCACCAAGACCGTGGTGACATGGTGAGGTTTTTTTCCAGCATTCTCTGCCCAGCATCGCCTTTGAAAGAGAAGAGCCACACAGTCCAGATCGACTTTTACAGTGAGGGTATTAAACTAAAACATCTTGCCCTCGAGGGATGCACTTACGATGACCGGCGGCACGGCGAACGAGAGAACGTAGACGATAAGGTCGGGCACTTTGGTCTCCAGATCGGGATAGCTGTAGCGGGCCACATCGGCGCAGGGGATCTGGGGCCGATTGAGCAGGAACCCGTCGCCCTCCCAGAAGACGAGGAAGAACCAGAGCACCACGATGCCGGCCAGCAAGAGAAAGTCGACGAAGAAGAAGCAGGGGATGAGGGCGTTGTTGACCACGGTCAGGTAGCGTCCCCTCGGCGGCATGGTGACTGATAGGACCGGTCAAACGTCGGCTTCGAAACAAAAAAAGTCCGCGTCCGGAGATCGCACAATGGAGATGAACCACAACTCTGCTCGGCCAACTGCAAAGTTAAAACGAAAATCCATCTTTCGATACACCACATCACATTGTTTAATGGCATTCTCAAAAGGCCATTTTGCCTCTCAGAAAGGTCATGCTAGGATCGAAATGTCAGGCCCTCTACAATTTTGAGACTGTCAGTAAGCAGTTTGCTACATTTGTTTAGATGGTCCCTTCCTGTCGCTCTGCAGTGCAGGGATATCAAAGCCTTCTGCAAAGTGATATAAGTTTACGAACTTCTGAAGTTTTGTGTACTATTGTATTGTGTATAATAATTATAGAAATCTCATGCAATTTTCTCATTCCGGAAACCGAATTACTAATTTTTTTCTGATTTATGGGGATACAATAATTTCATGATCTCACCCGTTAACCTTTGCTATGTCCTATAATTATAATCACTAGATTCAGTTTATATCACAAAACAATCCCATTTTTGAAAAAAAGGGGTAAGTCAATGTACACTGTTCAAGAGCTTTCACACAATGAATGATACTCTCTGCAGGGGTTTACGTTTCAGACACCAGTGATTTCAGACACCCATTTCCCCATTCCCGAGGCATGAGTATAAGAGTAGACTCCTGGAAGTTTAACTCACCCGTACGGAACTGGAACGCAGATTCTACGGCGTGTGACCCACTCGGGTGTCTAGTGGTTCGGCGCTCACCGGACAGGAACAAAAATGAGGCAGAACTCCCGTAAACAAAGAAGAAAAAATAGTAAGGATTTTGTTGTTCAATCAACTCTGCCACATATAAATCCACACCACACCCAGTCTTGGTCCAAGGCGATTTGTATACTTCCTCTATTCGCCATCTGGGGTTTGAGCGGGTTCTCATTCATCCGATTGTAATGTAAATTAGTTCTATCGATCAACTTCTCTACCCCCAATACCATACCCCCCCCCCCCCACCACACACGCACACACACACGTAACCGCCTACCAGACCTTGGAGAGAGAGAGGGGATTTGCATATTGATGTTACGTCATTCGACAAAGACACATTAGCATGACAAAAGGGGCGACTGTTGAATGTGACGAAGAGCGTTATGATGGCTACGGCTGGCATTACCTCGTCTTCAGAATGACAGATCGGCACTATAGATTGGAAGGATTTATATTGGTTTCGTGAAAGCTTGAATGTATGACTCACTAAAATCCAGATTATCCCAATTTTGAAAACAAACGATGAGAGGAGAGGCGGGGAGGGGATGGGAGGAGATGAGAGGAGAGGAGAGAAGAGGGGAGGAGAGGAGAGGAGAGGAGACAAGAGAAGGGGAGGGGGAAGGGAGGGAAGGACAGGACATGACATTACAGGACAGGGCAGGATATGACAGGATAGGACAGGACATGACATACAGGACAGAACAGGACAGGACAAGCAGGACAGGACATGACATACAGGACAGGACAGAGCAGGGCAGGATATGACAGGACAGGACATGACATACAGGACAGAACAGGGTAGGATAGGACAGGGCAGGAAAGGAAAGGACAGGACAGGGCAGGACATGGCATACAGGACAGGACATGCAGGACAGGACAAGACATGCATGACAGGGCAGGACAGAACAGGACAGGACATGCAGGGCAGGATAGGGTAGGATAGGACAGGACAGAACAGGACAGGACTCGGCCCTTATAAACTTAACACATTATTTCAGATTCTATCTAATTATTGATATCTGGTAGATATATCCCAAATTCATCTCCATAATATGAGTCTCCCTCTTTTCTTGAAAAAACATTCGAAACCCGCCATGTTCAGCTGCCCTTTCTCGAAGAAAGGTAAGATATATGAAATAGCTAAATGATAATCCTAATTGTTTCCCATAGAATTATAAGCACACAGGCCTCTATATGTTTCAAACAATAACCAGAATTACCGGATGTCATTTATTGATCACACCATCCTAATCGGTCCAGTCCCGTTCCAGACGAAGTTTTCTTTGCCATTTTTTTTTTCAAAATTGTTTAAAACGTCCCCAGTCATTTTCTCCTTCATTTTGTTTGACGATCATAATTAGTTAAGAATTTGATGCTAAATTAAATGACGCAGTATCGTCAAAACATTAAATGCTTGTAGCGAATTTTTTTAACCCATCCACCGTTCAGTGGCATATTCGACAGATACATAAAGTCCTTCAGAAATATATCCATGTCATGGGGGGATATAATTCTATGCCTTACACTAGTACAATGTCACCATGGCAACCGGCTGAAATTATTCACGAGCGTCCCGCGTCCGTTCGTGGGGGAGGGGCGGGGGAGGCAGGTGGGGGGTTGTCCTAGCTGATGAAAGCCTGAAATCATTGGATTAAAATACCCGCATTGTACAGTAACAGCTGGTATATAATTATGAAAGCCTTCGGAGGAAGAGAGAGGGAGAGAGTGGGGAGGGAAGGGAAGAGAGCGCCCTGGCATATGTAATCACGTACACGAACCATCCGGTCATGCAGATTCCAGAACAGGGGACCAAATTGATGTTCGCCCGAACAGATTTGTGTATAGCTTCCACGCGTTCTGATGAACCTCCAATGGTTTATTACTTGTATCAGTGAGCGTTGTGGTGTGCGCAGTTCGGAAGGTACAAAATAGTCGCGCTTTGTTTTTTGTTTTTAAAAGAAGAAAAGATTACAATAATTATTATCATACCGCGACACTGATTGACTCAGCGGTGAGTTGAGTACATATACAGTGAATATACTTATGGGCTTTGTGTCTTCCTCGTCTGTTTTTCCCCCTGACGTTTTGGTGAATTTGCCCGACGCAGCGCAACCGACGAGGGGGAAACTGAACAACCGTGAGCCTTCATTTCTCGTCGTTATCCGTGGCGGGTCGGTCGATCCACGGCAAAGGGGATAAAATAGTCTGTCCTGGTGATGATGTTTGTGTGACTTTTTTTGGGACGCGTAATTGGAAATCGCCCTCGGAAACCACCGTGATCAGTTCGGTCGGGAAGCAGTCACCGGGTAAGTGAAATTTCCCGTCACGACGTCGGAACAAAAACAAAAGAAAACGAAACTATTTCGTGCGTTTTAGATATACTGTATAGAAATGGCGATGACAAAAAAAATCTTGCTGTTTGAGCAGTACGATACTAAACAACCACACGATGGCTAACCAGTAGGGGCCTACTGCCGTTTCCAATGGAGAGTTTGAAAATGGTGGAATGACTAAAACAAATTTGTGCGTCGTTGGATTTGTCCAGGCCTATTCTAAACTGAATGACATCAGTGTTATTTTAGTGCCCATAATAAATTGTCCTTTATACAGCCAGTCAGGCTTGAAAGCATTTCCGAGCAAATTGTTTTCCTCATTATTGTTTTCCCCGACTAGACAATTAGTGTTTTAGATTGCCGATACTTAAAAACCAAACTCGATCCGTAACAGCCAACGAAGAGATATAAACAAACCTTTTAAAAACAAAATCAGTGTATTTCCAAAAAAAATAGGGCCTGACATTTCGATCCTAGCAGGACCATTCTCAAAGTCAAAGGCAGAATGCCTTTGAGAAAGGTCCTGCTAGGATCGAAACGACAGACCCTCCTATTTTTTTTATATATTATTCGCTTTTTGTGGTCAGTCAATGCAACATTTGCATAATACTTTAGTTTAATAATTATCTTATCTATCTTATTTGGCGTTCTGATCCAGTGTGTAATACGGATTAGTCGCCAGTGAATAGTGAACATTGAATTGAACTTCCTTCCATCAATAATATCTTATGTAATTATAGATTTTCTATAAGCACAAATCGTTTTCCTCCAACGATGTGCGCTGTGTATTTCTATTATTTGGTAGGCCTGAGAATTATAGGCCTAGGCCTACTTTGGTTATTTTTCATCTCATTTTCACACACGGATAAGGTAACTGGATTCTTTCGAGCTTTAGCGGAGACGAAAACTGCACTATTGTCGATTTTGTTTCAATAAAAAACTAAAGCAAATGTAGGAGGTCTGACGCGTCAATCCTAGCTGAAATTTTCCCAAAGGCCGAATGAGTTTCCCTTTGAAGTAAGTCTTATAGGATCGAAACATCAGGCCATCTGTGATAGATATATGTTTAAAATTTGCGTTTTTCGTCAAGATATTTATGTCAGAAAGCAAATTGCAATTTTGTTAAATAAATTACTTCATTTCAATCAAATGAAATTGCTGAATTAGGTTTACCTTTCTTACAGAGTTGGACGAAACAATCCATTGGCCCTGTTAGAGAATTTACATCTAGAATTAGCCTAAATTTGGCATGAGAAAGTGTCCCTCATAATTTATGGCTGAAAATTTATTCTTAACCCAAATTGACTCTCGACACACAAAACCCATTTGTGAAGATACCAAAAAACACATAAGGGCCGACCACAGAATCGAGACTAATAGCGATTTAAGATGGCGCGCGGATGGTGCATACAAAGCGGGTCCATCAAGCCTGGCTATACGGCGCTTCTCAGCTCTTCGTAATGGGCAATAATCGCTTCATTTTGCCGTCATCGCACTGGTGGACGTATCATTATGATCGCCTCCTGGTTCACTGCAAACAATGGTGGAAAAACCTCAGGGGAAATTCAATCGAGCCTGATAGCACGTACTAGGCCTATTCATGCGCTGTCGGCACTCGAAAGATGCCCAACGCGATACTGAGGAAAGATAATGAAGACGTTGCTGCGTATCACCGACCGTACTCAACGAAACTCCAATGATAATGGGAGTCGTGGGTACCAGCCAATGCAACTAAACGTCTATAATAATCTAGGGTGATATACAAAAATGTTGCAAACTGCTTACTGACTAAAATTACCAAAATGTAAATCTTAAAATTTAGTGGGACTGACGTTTCGATCCTAGCAGGACCTTTCTCAAATTACTCTGCCTTTGAGAAAGGTCCTGCTAGGATCGAAACGTCAGGCCCACTAAATTTTAAGGTCTATAATAATCGTTATAATTATAGTCATGACCTTGACTAAGCCATACCATTTCAAGAGCTCTTGATAGAACCCTGGATATAGGATTGCTCTCAAGGGAATATTACGAATATTACAGACTTCCTTTAGTAGAACTCCCCCGCACTTGCTGTAGTGTAAGCAGGACTGCATTGTGCGAAGTTAAAGCTGCATCGTTGGCCATAATACACGATGCAAATTTAGTTACGGATTATGCTGATAATTGGGGCAATTTCCCTCAGATATTTTCCGAAACAATAATTTGAAAATAATAATTATTTCAAATTAATTTTCGGTGCAAAATAACATGTCAGAAGATCAGATTAATCGTGGTGTACTTCAACGATCTATATTAATTTAGAATTCTCAAGAATCTGGAAAAGCACTGCTCTCAAATGTTTTGTTACGAAAAAAAACCCTTGTAATTATGCCAAATGTGGCAAAATAGGCTCAAGTCTTACACGCCCCTCCGGTGCTGGATCCTTTACTAAGAAGCGACAGCCCCTCCAAGAAAAAATGTATTCGGCCAGACTTAGCATTTCTAGCACTCGAGCAGATAGGCCTACTGTTGTTTATTTCCCCTGTGATGCTGCATCACAAATCTGAAACTACAATCATTTCCAATATTCTGTGGGACCGATCGCCTGTCAGGCAACGTAGACCTACAGGTTCAGGGTTTTTACGGGGATAATGAAGTTATTATAGCCATCGTTGTTCTCACTCGTTACATGTACTAGCGTTTTACTCACCGGGAAGAGAGAGAGTGTGAAAGAGGGAGAGAGGGGGATAGAGAGAGAGAGAGAGAGAGAGAGAGAGAAATATGTACAGCCAGCCCTGTGTTTGTTCTCAATCAAGAAATCAATCAAGATTGCATGTCTTCGTGTTTTATTTTCGCCTTTTTCGATTACTCGTTACCGATGAAATCTCAATTTAGATTCAGCACTTGATTAAACCAGAAATCTGACCACAGCCTCGGGCAGTAGATAACAGACGAAGTAATTGATGGGCAAAAAAAACCCCACAAAAACAACAACAAAACAACAGGACGAGTCCTGTCTTGTCGATCATGTCTTTTGTATAGTGTGGAATTTATTGTCCGAGCCGTCCTAAAATGCGGACTTGGAAAATGTTTAATGGATTCCAACGCAACTAATCATCTGTTTGGATATAGTAGCAATGACGTCAACACGAATTATTCAAGATATCGTTTTAGGGTGAAAAGTATAAAGATTAAGAAATAAACAGTTATAGATTTAAAACGAACATCCCTTTTTAGCTATCTTTAAAAAATCCTCTTTCTTAAAATTTCTTCCTGGCTCAAATGACCAAACTGCAAATTGACAGGGCCTACTGTCTCGGTCTTAACGGGACATTTATCAAAATATTTTAGAAAGGTCCTGCTGGGATCGAAACGTCAGGCTCATTAATGCAATGGATTTTTACCTTTTTGTATGACAATTTCTCTAGACCTCGAAAATTGAATGATTTATAAGCCTGATTAAATACGTAATTGTCGTTAACTTATTTTGCTTCACTTTGCCAGCAAAAAGCTTCAACCGGTGAATCGCTAAAAAAAACAAAAAAACATGGCGGACGATCATCGCTGGTGCACGGCAGACCCCTTCCACGAGCGGCGCGGTCGGCCGGCCTCAAGGAACGCGTGGCTGGTACCCTGCTTCCTGCTGGTAGACTACACGCTCCTCGCTGGTATCGGCGTGCTCTGGTTTCTGCTGGAGTTCACCGACTACATGCCGGCGCCCATCCCCAGGGGCTTCTGGTGCGACGAGCGGCAGTACATGAAGCCGTACCTCGCCGACAAACTGGTCCCCGAGAGAGGGCTGTATGTCATCTGCTTCACAGTTCCAGTCATTTCGGTAATAATTGAACCATTCACTGTGCATATAGGAACGCAGAAACTCATCTCGAGCTATAACTGAGTCAAACCTTGCCCCTGATATCACAACAGAGCCAAGCTTTACGTGTGTGTTACCTATAGGGTACGTATGGGCGGCCACTTAAAACATGTCAAGAACTTTTATCCGTCAAAGATTCATTTTACCTGGGTTTTTTTTCTTGTTTTAAGGAATTGCACAGGGTGATGAAGAGCACAGATTTTCACAGCACCAAAGCAAGAAGTAAAATTTAATACAAAAAAACTGTCGCAGACTCATCACTGACTGAAATGACCTGCACTACACGAATCTCAAAAGTTAGAAGGCCTGACGTTTCTATCCTAGCAGGACCTTTCTCAAAGGCAAAGTCATCAGAACAAGCAGAACCAATTAAATTTTATTGTTATACCCTCCAAAGCACACCCCAAGCTAAGCCCTGTCTCGGTTAAACAATGCCTTTTTCACCGGACAACTTTGTTGTTTATAATGCTCACATTTTTTTCAATCGGTCACAAACTGAGTAAGCCCGACCATTTGCTTGGGGACCCAGCGTTTACATAACACAAAGTCTGGCACCGTATAGTTTCAGTTTCATATGAAGTAAGGCCTACGCGCCAATTTGTCGAGGCTATAGACTCCTTTTATTTCATCACCGAATGTCGCATCGCGTCCAGCGATGGCGACTACGTATTCCCGTGCGTCACTTCCTGTTTCTGGTCTTCCTCTTTCCGTTGATGCATTAAAAAGTCGACATTCTCGTGGACGCACTGAATAGGCAGGTGTTTCGTGCGGTTGGAACAACAATGGGTTTCCCTTCTGTGGGCTGTCCTCCAAATTAACATAATTACACTCTACCGTTTTATGATTATTTAAATACTCTAATTTTCAAAGGTTTACTGAAGGTTTACTTGGTTTGAAATATCATTACTAGTACTCAATTGAATTGTTAAAGTTTGTTAAAATTAGACTGTTTTACCAGACACGCATAATGTGATTATAGCGTCTGGTGAACGCATGCCCTTTTGCCGGGCACCAGACGAAATTTCATCAAGGTTTTCCTCTCTGGAAGTTACCTTTTCTAAGGGCCCCCAAATGGCTGGATACCTATAATAGCGCCACTAATAACGGCCATACATGGTGGTACCATACATCGTGTAAACCGTCAGGCCTCTTTTTGTTTCCTTCCATGCTTTTCTTCACCAGATACTCTTCGGGGAGAGCCTCCTTGCACTCTGCAAGCACGACAGCAGGCGAGAGTCGTTTAAACTGGTGCGCAGCTGCAGCATCAAACTGTACACGCCTCTCAGAAGAGCCATCAGGTTCATCGGTGAGGCCGTGCACATATCACAAACTTGTTATAAATGGGAAAGTTGACCAAAACTTGTCTTCATCACAGAACGAAATTCTTTTCAGTATTTTTTGGGGTGGCCCCCACTGTCGCATGATTCCCTCTTTTTTTTATTGTGGCCCTTTTTTTTCTCGAAAACCCGGCTCAAGCTTCGGCTCCGGCTTCGTCTTGTTATCCAAAACCTGAAAACACAGGTTGGAGTTCTTTGTTGAATTAGAAGCTTTGTAATATGTTTTCTTCAAAAACGCAGTATATAACATCAGAAAGCGAAGCCATGCAAAGGACTCCCATTTTCATGCCCGTATATTTTTTAAAGCGATAGAAAGAAAGACAAAGCCGGAGCCTAAACCAAAGCCGGCTTTTCGAAAAGGGCTTATGGATGTGGCTGTATACGCAAGGCACTTCGGGCATGACGTCACCGGTGTGCCGACTCGTGAAGTCCATGATGGCAACACGCTTCTCTCCCTGGTGCACGGTGTCGTACTGGCGCTATTAATCGGGTCTTGTATGGCAATGATTATTTTGGTAAGGGACACACCGGCTCCTGCGTCGTGACGTAATGCGCAGAGATCCTGGCTTAGGCCCTATATAGACGAACTCCTTTTACATGATGGCTTTGGTTTTATTGGTTTCATTACTTTTTTCCCGCTGATTCGAAGGGGTGTTCGCCGTTGGCGGCTTTGGCACGTGGGTGGTCACGAATTTCATTCAGATCCTGACCGGCCAGATGACGCCCTATTTCTTCGCCGCCTGCCAGCCCGATGCCTGCAGTCCACTCTTCGGACCGGCCGGCAGGGGATTTGTCACCGACTACATGTGTCTGACCGGCGACAAGGCTCTGGTTGACCAGGCTAGGTAAATGGAGGCAAAATAGTGTCCGAAATATGGGCACCATGAGTGGCCTGATAGACCCATAAAAATTAGGCAGGCTACTTTCACCCGCCACATGCTCTTCGGTGTCAACATGCTCCCTAGTCTTCCAATACTTTGTTCAGGTATAAGTACCCGTGCCGCACAGCGAGCGCGCCTGGTCCACACTGTCTGGCAATTCTTTAGGCAGCTAGGGGAGCATGTTGACGTTGAGGAGCTGCACAGGCGTGGCTTGTGCTCAACTTTGCCTATGACAGTTTCATGGATGTATAGCTGCGTCCGGTTATGTTAGTTTATGTATGTTATCATCTAGGTAATCATAACAAATAAATAATTCAATACCGGTATACTAGACCATTGGACCCAGAAGAAGCAACGCTGCTTGGGAAAGTCAAACAAGTAGGCCTAATACGCAATCGCCTTTCCTTCTCATTGTCGTGTGCTATAGGAGATCGCTGCCGTCTGTACATGCTTCGCTCGGCGCTTACTCGTCGGTATTTTTGACGGTAAGAAAATTGGATCGATTTTCTCCATCGTGAGACATGGAAATAATTAGTCAAGTAAGTCACACTGACATTCACCGATCATCTTGGCTCTTTCAACTTGAACAGCTTTACCTGAGCAGCCAGGTTCGGCTCCGAGGCGTGCGTCTGCCGGTGCCCTTGTTCTGTCTAATCTACACGAGCTGCGCCGTGGTCTGGGGCCTGACCAGGGCGGCCTCCTATCGGCACCACTGGAGCGACGTGCTGGCCGGCTTCGCCCTCGGTGCCACCTTCGCCTTGTACTTGGTAAGCCTGCCTTGGCGAGACAGTCACGCCGTGACTCGGTGCACTGTGTCGTCTGCGCACGGCCACCATTTCAACCATAAGAACTAGCACCGAAGTATGCTAATAAGCACCATGGGTCTCAAGAACCAAAGTATCTGAAGCATGGATCTCAAGAACCAAAGTATCTGAAGCATCCAGTGATCTATAGAACCAAAGTATCTGAAGCACCCGGTGCCTTAAGCACCAAAGTATCCAAAACACCAAAGTATGTAAAGCAGCATTTCAATTTGGGGTCTTAATTGCTTAAACCATCCAGTTTCACTTGAAGGAAAGGGGTATGTTTGTCGTGAAAAACCAAACCACAGCTAACACCATTGTATAGATAACAACATCAATTTTTTTGGTCAGCCCACCAATGTCAATTACGAATGAAAAATGGCGGTCATTGTATTATCTGTCATCGTTCCACGATTAACTTCTGGCCAATTAATACCCGCCAGAGTCTGATCGTTCTGAGGTGTTTTCGAGAGGTCTGGGCCCCGCCTCCCCACCGACTGACCACGGTGCCGTCGCAGGCCTCCATGTTCATATCGGACGAGGGCCATTTCGCGTGCACCGCGCCGTCATCTTTCGTGCTGCCCAGGGTGCAACAGTCCAAGACCGGCTCGCCCGCCAATGCATCCCGCAGCAACCACGCCAGTAACGGATACGCCGGGGTAACTATACTAACTATACTTGCATTACCTCCCAAACCCCTATTCCCTGCACATTATTATCGTATCCCCCATGTTAAAGGCCCAATACAACATTGGAGAAGATCGGAAAACATCGATGTCCACAGATTTCCTTCTAATTTACACAGTTTGTAGATGGTCATGTTGAAATCTGGCGGTCTGGGATGCTGTACTTCCCTAGAAATCTTCACTCATACATCGACATTATGTGTATTACTCGCAAGTCATAAACTATTTCTTACACTACAGAACGGTGCAAAAACCGTGACGGTTTTTTTTTTACCTTTTTCTACTTTCTCTGATCACCATTTGTGCTAAAAACCTTCGCAGGATTGCCTTTTTGGAATGTTTAATGGTTTAACACACAAAAAGTGGCAATCTTTTGACCTTTACCAATGTTGTATTGGGCATTTAAGCTTCGTTGAAGATGAAGCTGCGATGTCTTTTTTATTGCCCGCATTGAGTAATTTTCGTCTTAACACTCCGATTCAAAATAATGCCTTCGGTTTTCATGGAGTTGGTACTAGTACTTGATGATCGATGAAAGAAATTGAGAAAAATCGCGAGCCTAAGCCAGAGCCTAAGCCGTTCCTAAAAATAATTATCATTTGGCTGTGGCCAAAAAATCTTCTTCTTTTTTCTTCCAGGAGTCAAGCTTCCGATTATTCGAGGTCACGTGTGCATATGAGATCAAGCTTTCAATGTTCAATTGACTTTTAAGAATCGTAATCTTTATTTTTATTTTTATTTCATTTTTTTTTCTAGAACGGGACGACTATAAGTAACCCCTCGTACCTGGAAGACATGTTGATCGTGCATCACTCAGCACACCCGGGATCGATCTAAAAACACAATCGAGGCAGATATCGAGACGAATCAGAGTATGTATCGTGTCAGACTATATGTCTCCTTTAGGAGCCAGTTTTTAAATATCCTGCTAGAAGAATTACGACATCCGACGGGACCATTTCCCAATGACGTCATCACGTCGCCATCTTCTTTGGCAGGACAGCAGTGTCAAAGCACACGTCCATGCACGTGCACACTTCAACGACTCGAAGGTTGCTGGCACCACATACACATGCCCTTTACGAATCCATGGATCAGGCTCGGGCTCAGGCTTCGTCTGGCTGTTGCGAGGTTTGTACAAAATATTCACCAACAAAATTGCGGCCAAACGCTTGTTTCTCGAGAAATACAACCGCGGAATCGTAGGATAAACCCGAGCCTAAGCCTTGTATTTCGTAAACGGCCGTTTTAATCAGTCGGTCGACCTGCCTGGTTTGTTGCCGGTCTTGACAGACACCTGTGCGTTCTCTAATCTCTTGCAGTTCGAATTAACAAGTGCATTTAATCTCAAGTGTCTTAACATGGTCTCAACCATTTTACAATGCAAACTCTTCTTCGCTGATACCAATTTTTGTCCGAGTTTCATACTACAATTGCATTTTCTACGCCTTTTTCCACACCAAGCTCATACACCTTTGTTAAAATACGAGATATTTTCGTTAATACCTACCATACGGATGTAAGATTAACCTGGTTTTTAATTAATAACTATGATATAAAATTGAGTAAAGATATATCAAATTGTAAATAAACTGTGAAAACTTTCCTCGTACACAGGTATTATACATATGTATATTTTATATCGTGCATGAAGTTCGGTCACTTTATTAATACTTTTACGGAAGCCTTATGCCAAGGTATATGAAGGCCTACACAGTATTGAACGTCTAATTATGATGAATACAGCGGCCAATGTTTAGCACCTTCGCACAACCCCCTGACGACAAACTACAATGCCGTGTCGGACGAGGTGATTTCCAGGCGACAAATGTCTCCACTATAGGTAACTTACAGGCATCTCGCTGGCCACGTGGAGGCAAACTTGTTTGAGTACTGTGTGCCTAGACCCAATATCCCTCCGCTTCCATGCAGCTTATTGAGGGAATTCCGCACCCATCAAATTGCTCGTGATATTTCAGGCCGGCTGAATTTTGTTGTTTTAATTTGTTTGTTACTGGCGACTGTTTTGTGGTTTACACTACATGATCTGAATGGACCTCGGTTTAATTAATTACCCCGATTGCATTCTTTGCTTAATCTTTATTTATGTCAGCTGTACTTGTAGTGATTTAGTGCATTAGATACACTACCTATTTTGTGGTCATCACATGGTACTTCGTCGATGGCCTTTGTGTATGTATTTTTTTTACCATCATGCACACATTCTGTGTTCGAAAAATCCGTGCGCTGGTTACGCTCGCCAGATACCCGCAGATCTGATGCTTACAAATGCCGTGAAATCTAAAATCCATTTTTCCAAAACCCGGCTTAGGCTCAGGCTCCGGCTTTGTCTCGAGTTCTTTCATCCATTTTTAAAGTACAAGCCATGAATGCATGAAGCCTTTGGTTTTAGTACATGTACAGCATTTTGAAAAAGAAGCCTTGTTACATGAACAAGGTGATATGGCTGTTTACTCAATTATATGATGTGGTGTTTGGAATAAAATGACAACAAAACCAAAATGCAGTCACGTCTCTCAGTTTACTTCAAATAGTTATCAAATATTAGGCGGGCCATTGTAAATGTACAAAACTACTTGTACTTCCTATGATACAAGGCTTCACACCTACTAATACATGCACTTCAATCCTACTGATAATCAACAGCAGTACGACAATGAAATATTCAATATAAGCTCAATACCAAACACAGCTCAAGGTGAACTAAATAATTGCAACTCGCTCCATTTAAGCACTACATTGTAGCTGATTCATTTTTAAATTCCAGATTAATAAAGGCACTTAATTTATAAAAAAAAAATCATTCAAAACTCTTTGGAACGTTTACCCAAGACTGGCGATGTCGCGCCTCCATCTTTGAGGGCAGGCGACGACAAAGCATTGGAAAATGCGTAGTGTAAGACTTGACAGCGGCCCTACCAGCTTTCCTTCAGCCCTAATGATGGTGCCCCACAGAAACAATACAATACGCATTAGGTCTGTCTTTCTGAATCAAAAACAAAACCAAAAACCAAAAAAATACTGGTTGCTGGCAAGTGATGGTGTCTACTGTCTACCTACAGAGTTGACTGTCTTGTGATATTTCTTTTGATCATTCTTGTTCTTGTTTTTGATTTTGCTTTGTTTTGACAAAAACTACATAATGGTATACCCTCTGTTATCAATCCTAAGACACTGAAAGTAGACCCCCCAGCAAACATGAGAAAAAAAGTGATGCCGTTGTTGTTGTTCTTGCTTGTTTCAAACTACACTGCTTCCGCAAAGCCCACGCGATTGTTGCCAAAGTCAAACTCGGCATAGTAGCGGCCCAAGAAGACGTCGCCGAGAATCCAGAGGGGACCAAAAGGCGGAGGGATATCCATGGGACTAAAGGCACTGAGACACACCGTAGTTCCAGAGGCATCTTGCTGCGATGGGGACACGATAAAAAAGAAGAAGAAACAAACAAGAGATCAAATGAGTGTGCTTAACACAAATGCAGCTCAACTTGGGTTAAAAACAAACCCCAAAACAACAAAAAACCCAATACTACAGCAGACAAATAACCAGACAGAAAAAAAACCCAGTTATACAGTCAGGGACAGACAGACAGACAGGCAGCTATAGACAGCCAGACAAGCAAAAAACAAACAAACAAGGAAAAACAAAACAAACCCACCCGGAAATCAAAACTCAAAGAAACTGACATTGAGTGTCTCAGATTCACCCAGATTCAAGTTCAGGTCCAGTCAAATGTTCTTTGTTTGCTATTTTCATAATTTGTTTTAAAAAAATGTGATATAAACCTAGAATTTTGGAGTTGCATTAAGCTGCATGTACGCAAAATGAGTACAAAAGATGATCTTAGGTAGTCAAAGTGACACACAAACCATTCCTTGAGAGGGTTTGCATTGCAACACAACAGGGTAAGAAACTCACCTTGACTACGTAGTCCTTCCAAGAGAGGGGCAGTTTGGTCTTGGAGATCATAAAGATGACATCGGGCAGCTGAGAAATTGTATCGCAGTCAAAGACATACTGAGGAGAGAAGAGAGTACACAAAATAGTTTCATACCATGGATGTATCTGAAAACAGATTGAACTTGCTACTGTGTTGTTTCTAAACCTGTTGATTTACTGCCAAAATGTGTACTTCATAGTCACTTAGTGAAGGAGTGTTTCAACAAACCTAATCTAGAGGGATTACTTTAGTTTGGAAGTTAATGCTTTTCTTATGTGGGTTCCTGACATGACCTTACAATAGCGCCCTCATTTTTATAAGATGACAAATTTTTGACTACACTGAGAAAAAGAAAGCTTGCCGATATGTTTGTACACTTCAGATCCCTAGATGACAGCAGAAAATGACTGTGATATTTATTGCAGAGTCCCTTTAAGTGACTCCACTGTGACAGATATATATGTTGGGAGAGTTGGGATACTTACTAAGCCCACTTCAGGGTCTAGAGTGGCCCCAAGCTTCTGGTTGAGGGCATTGCAGTCGTCTGCCGGACATGTGATGAGCGAGGTACCAGTGTCAGCGATGGCCTGACACCCAGCTTCACACACTGACTGGCCTTGTACCGTAACCCTAGAAACAAAACAAGGACAAAGCAATAAGAACTACAGCTTCTATGTGTATTTAAGTACAAGTTTGTTAGCATGATTTTTCGGGTTTTTTTTTTTAATAAGACAGAGAACAATTTAATTTAAAAAATAAAACTTTAGAAATAAAAAGACATCCTTGTTTGGGTACTATTGCCTCTCTGCATTAACTGGATGCACGTAATTAAGATTCAATGTTTTTTCTTAGAAAACATTACAGTGCAGTGTAATTGGTCTGGCTTAATTAGCATTAACAAATTATCCAACCTACCAGTATATTCCTAGTTCTCAATGGGATAAAGACTTCCCTCTAGAAATACCGGTATGCACCTACATGTACCAGTGCAATGAGTAGAGGCTACAGATGAATTATCTTTCCTCAATCAACCAACTGCAGTTGACCAACACTTTGGCAATTTACCGCTGAGAGCTACCAGGACAATCATTCATCTAATTGTCCAGGAGACCATGACTGAACAGCACTGTCATTTCCTCAATGCCCTTACCCTGCTAGTACAACTATCAATTAAGTGTAATCCCCGACATTTAGAGGGTCTGACATTTCCATTCTGACATGAACTCCTATAGCGGCAGAAACGGCTGTAGGTAAAAACCTTCCCCATCATAGGTTCAAATATCAACACCACTCTGTCTTCGCAAAAAGGTCCTAATAGGGTTGAAATATCAGGCCCTCTTAAGATTTCAGAGATTTGCATATTTTGGGTCACTTAATGTCCATTGTAAGTATGTTCTGTAAATGTATCGCTCAGACTAGATTCACAACAACCTAAAACGGCCCACTGCCCAGATTTACAACTAACATTTCTGCATGCCATTTATCAAAATAGCATTCACCTAAAACTGTGGAACTGGAATTGAGACCTGAACAATCTCCTTTGTTCCATTTCCACACACACACACAAAATCTACATGTGAGCCAAAGCAAGGCGGTGGTCTGAAAAAAGAGAGTAAATTTCATCAGCAAAAGGTGCCTATCTTACCCATCCACGGCAAATTCCCAGTAGCCTTGCTTGGTGACTGGGGCATAGATGAATTCGCCCTTGTAGTAGCGGGGATCTGAGCCGCCCAGGATAAGCTCACCACCTTTGGTGTCATTGGTATTCCTGCAGGAAAAAGAAAAAACCCACCCAAACAAAAAGCAATGAGCAACATGATTCAACTTCTTTCTTTTTAAGTCAGCAACTCCAACAGAAGTCTGTGGCACCTATGTCCGAAAGGCACAATCTTCGCAAACCTTCCATGCCACAATATGCAGAACAAACATTCACAATCCAACATGATCTTTCACACTCCTGTCATACACCAGAAACTCCTTCACAATCCCACATCATCTTTCACATTTCTTTTGTAACCCATATTAAACTTCATCACAATCCGACATCATCTCATAATATTCCAATCATCATATCCTACAAACCCCTTCACAGTCCCGCAGAATTTTCCACACCCCTGTTATACCCCACAAAATATTTCACACGCCTGCAAGATCCCATAAAATCTTTCACACTCAGTCATGTAATAACCACAAACTCCTTGAAAATCCCACATCATCTTTCACATTCCTAGAGTATCTCACAAGGGCCTTCAACATCCCACAACTTCCTCCAAAAGACCCGACACATACCACATCGTATTGCCACCGATCAAGCCCATGAAACGGGGAACTTCCCAAGTACAGTCTGCCGCTCACCTGTCTAGGTAGAATGAAAAGACCGGCTTGTCCACGGCTCCCTGCTGTATCATGGTGTTGAAGACCGGCTGGACACCGTCCGAGGAGATGGAGGGGTAGCCCATGCCCAGGATGCCGTCAAACTCCACGTTCAGGAAGACGTCGCCCGGCTCTGAGGTAGCCTCGCCAAAGGTCTGATTGACCACCTTGACTGTCTGGACCTGGGAGGGGGGAAAATGTGGAGCAGGGGAGGTGAGAGGAGGTGGGGTGAGGGGAGGGGAGGAGAGGAGAGGGAAAAGAGGGAGAGGAGGGAAGGGGAGGGGGAGGGGAGGTGCGATGAGGGGAGATGAGGGGAGGGGAAGGGAGGAGAGGTAAGAGGAGGGAGATGAGGGGAGGTGAGGGGAGGAGAGAGATGAGGCAATGAGAGATGAGGGGAGGGGAGGAGAGAGAGAGGGTGAGGAGCAGGGAGAGAAGGGGAAGGGAAGAGACAGGGAAGGGGAAGGGTGTTTTTTTATGTGTGTAAAACTCGAAAATGTAAATGATTCCCTACATAACCCACCATATTTCCTGAGGTCTTTTTTTATCGCTCTATGGTTACCTTAACATTGAAATTTGAAACAGAGGGCATATGATAAAGGGATGCATGGAGACTTACCTCCACAACATCCTTGCTCAGGAATCCCTTCATACTGCCAGTGCCGTAGAAGATCTCCAACTCAGTGCCATTCGGGTAGTATGTGCTGGACTTGGAACTGTCATAACGAGAGTGTGCCTCTGTAGGAAGTACAATGGGAGATTGTACATCAGATTTAAGATTAGGTATCAGATAAGAAATAGGATATCAGTTGTTTTTTTAGATGTATCAGGTATGAGATTAGGCAATTTGATATCATAATCAGATAGATTAGATATAAGATAAGATATTAGATGCCATAATCTGATAGACTGGATATCAAATAGCATATCAGGTATCAGAGTCAAATACAATGTGTTTAGATGAGATAGGGGTTTGCGTGGTGAAGTCAGAATGTGGAAAGTTTACAATTACACCATGTAATGCAACCCCTTTTGAGAAAGAGCATGGCTCTGAAAATGCCAGTAATGCTGCATTTTGCATAGTGTGTACTCTGTCTGTACATATTGGGGAGTGCACTATCCACAACACATATGCACCACCCATAGCACCACCCAATCCTGCTGTTTCCTGATGATGAACAAAGTACACATTGTCCGAAACATTGAGTAACTGGCTCTTTTTCAGAGCAACACTCCTTGTTGAAATAGATGACTTACAAGGTGTCACCGCAAACGTTTCACAAACAGAGCGATTGCTACTGTTGTAAAAACGGGGAAGGATTGAGGGATGTCTGGACCAATTAGGGGTTCGCATACTCACGGCAGGCTTCGTCGGATTTGGGACACTTAGAGGAGGGGATCCAGAGATTGGACGATCCGGTGTCAAAGATGACCAGAAACTTCTGTGGAGGAGTCCCAATATTGATGGGGCCGTAGTACTCGGCCTAAACACAAACGAAAAGCGAGAGCAATTTACAAAAAAATGTTGTAAACTGCTTACTTCTCAGTGGCATTAGTGACTAATCAAATCAATTTGCAATTCATTAACGAGAATGGCCTTTATTATTCAAATCTTTGAGGTTTCAAGGTCTCCCATTAGAAGTGGCCTCAGTTGAGTTTTCAAGTTTGGCTTTGGAGAATCCAAAAGTTACACAAATTTATCTCTATTCGTCACAATTTTCCTGGGGGAAGGCTATGGTAAGCCAATCCAAAAACAAAAGGTGTTGAGTCAAGGTGTATTCTGGTTAACCAAAGGTCATTGAGCTCGACCTGAACACTGTGAAAGCTGTGAACGCTGTGAATGCTGTGATCGACCTTTTGAAACTGGCCTCGAGACACTGGCATCCAAGTTCTCCGGCCTGAATGGCTTTGAGCGGTCAGTCTATCAAATGCCCTGCACCCCGACTCACACAAAAGCTGATCATGAAATAAAATTTACAGCGGGTACGAAAACAATATCAGCAATCCCACTCAGTGATAAATCCGAGTCCGTGAACGAGGCAAGCAAAGTGACAGAACCTTGGAATCAAGGCTTGCTTTTTTTTCCATTGCTGTTAATTCAGTATGTGGTCAAAGGGCCCGATCAGAGCTCCAACCTTGGCGATAAAACATGATTAAAGTTATCGGCTCTTTTCAAAGCCTTCTCAAACGAGTTGACTTGTATGGGGGCCACAGGAAACTTTCCACATTGTGATTCCACCATGCAAACCTTCAAGTCTAATCAATGTGAGCGCTAAGATGGAAAAAAATAGTCTTTACCACTACCTGCAGTTTTATTTTGAGGCCAACTTAGCTTTTGTTCCAACCACAATCTTTACCGATGACTCTTTGCAACATTCATCAGTGATCCGTTGAACTAAACATCACCTCACAAATCATATTTTGTGCTCACATCGAAATAGTTGTGAAGAGGTTCCGGGACAGGTCCGTGCTGGCGCCGGAAGAACCTGTTCTTCATGAACATGTACTTGGAGTTGTGCAGGCGCTGGAACTTCGGCAACTGGCCCGATGCCGTCAGCTTCTTGCGAAGGCTCTTGAAGTGAGTCAGCTTAATCCTGATGCACAGAGGCAAGTAGTGCCAAGTTGGCTGGGTTATTAAAACCCTACCTTTCCCAAATCCTACAGAATCCTAGTGTCCTAGTGTAGGAATGTTTAGGATTGAGGGCATGTGGTAGTTGATGTATTAGTAGGAATTTGCAGGATTGAGGGCATGTGGAGTTTTTTGTCACTGTAGGAAAAAGCAGGATACAGGTTACAAGGCCCAATGTGATGTCAGAGGATGATTCTGTAGGATTGAGGGCATGTGGAGTTTTTTGTCGCTTGAGGAAAATGAAGGATCCAGGTTACAAGGCCCAATGTGATGGAGGGCACTTGGTAGTAAAACTATACATTGTCACAAAAAGGAGTAGGTACCAATGGTCCAGGGAGACACTGACTGTTGGACTGTCAGGTTTGGGGCTTTTAACTGAAGGATAGGATTGTGCAGGATTCAGGGCATGTGCTAGGAGCAAGTGGTGGGTAGTTAGGTAATGCTAGGCACCCTTTCTGACTGTTTACAGTCTTAGTCTTAAGAGTGCACTCCCTAAGTTGTTATCATCCACATCAACACATCAATAAAGATGAGGAGGGGCCAAAGATACAGCGATGATTGTATGTAGCTGACCAAGACAAAGGTCACTTTGGAATGGTTGGAAACAACAAACTCCCCGGCAATGATTAACCCCACCACTACCCGGACCTTAAAACTATCCGTTTGATTTCTTTTAAAAGGATTTATCAGAATTTAATGATAGCTACGTATCTAAATAATGTTATAAAGCTTTTTTTTTATTGTATTGGATTGATAAACATATCTTGCACATCTTTTAAAATGAAATAACTTGTAGGCCTATACTGAACACCCAGTGTTTAGTCGCTATGTCTGTAGCCCTTTCATTGTTTCAATACACATGTTTTGGAAATTTAATAAATAATTTATTTGGATTTGACTGTCACAAAACAATCAAGATCAAGTCAAAACTATTGTCTAGAGCTGTGCCTGAGTAACAACCACTAACAGTCTTACAATGCAATTTTTTTATTTTTTTTATACAAATGTCAATCAAACTCACAGGTCTCACATTAGATAGTAAAGTATCAAATTTACATGATAAAAAGTTTTCTATCTTCCACAGAAACATTTGTCCAGGCTATATAATTAGGGAGTCAAGCCCATTGACCCTTCAGCAATTATATCTACACTAATCTAGTTAGTACAAAATGCCTATTTTCAATCAGCTGTTTCTACTTTCTACCCTTTTTGTGCATCAAGTTCAACAGTTGTTCATCGATTATGTAGTTAAAAGATCCAAATTTGCATTTCTGCTGTTTATTACATTTGTGGGTATCGTTGTTTTTGTGTGTGTGTAATGTTTGATTAATATTGCGTCCGATCGAAGCCATATCATTATATTGGCATATAATAATCATATTCATAATGTTCACTCACAGAAGCTACTGCAAGTTGTAGTCCGAGTAGCTTGGACCCTTACAATCGCCCTTTTCAAAAATGTTAAGGGTTTCGCCCTGTACAGTACCAGTAGTTATCATGAGAGAATCTATGTCCGATAAGTAGCTGTGTTGTTTTGTGGTTTTTCGAAGCGGAACTTCCGACAACCCTTTAGCTTTACCTGGTTAGCGAGCATTCCGTCACGGCAACAAGACACACGAGAACGGCGAGGAAGCGGACCATCCAGGTCACGGTGGACCGTGCAACGAGAGCCATCGTCGGCACCCTGATCGGGGGAGACACGCTGCTCGCACTGGACTGGCAGACCGGTCACGAAACACGCTCAGATCGATAGTTTCTCAGCAAAGCTGCCCCGATTCTTGGACTTTCTCCCGATTGTCCTCTTCTGTCTCTGAGTCCGTTAAGTTAATCACCGTAGCACAACCCGATGGATCAGGAAGTGCAACTGTTGTTTCTTCTGATCGTGCTCTGAATCTGATGCAAATGTGCGGTGTTGATATGTCACGTGCATCACGAAACCGAAAGCATTTCTGTGGGGGGGGGGGGCTGTGAAATCACGTGCCAATTTTACTCATCACATGACATTTTGTCAGAAGCATTTTCGAACGAGCTGTTCATGAAAGTATTTTCAATCGTGTAGTTGATGGAAACATTTCTCGAACACGTGTCTTGCATCCCCTCCTCTACCTACCTAGTACTCCATGCTTGCATGGTATAATTCCTTCCTCCGTGCATGGTCATAGATACTTATTCCTTGCTCTATGCTTATTCCTTCATCCTCACGCACTCCACTCATTCGGAGAGTTGCATTTTGGTTATTTAGTAAACAGTTTGATGTTGAAATTTAACAACTATGCAACTTGTAAGTCTTTGTTGCTTTTGTCTCTCCTAGTCCTATCTTTGTCTGTGATGTCCATTTTTTCATGAATAAACGATAAACATGTACATGTATACCTGTAAATGATATTTTGCTGGAACATGTAGTTTTTCATTTCATTTATTATTTCACAGGTATACAGGCACCAGCACGAAATCCAAAAGAAAACAGTAGAAACAGTCTGAAAACACCCCTGACGGATTGCCTAAAAAAAGAAGCGAACTCATCGTGTCGACAAGCTCTCCTAATTAATGTTAATAGAAAAATAAGAAAACAAAATTTTATTGAAATCTTATTAATAATGGATACGGATTATACCTTACAATTTCACTTGAATAGCCACTCAACCTCAACTTTATAATACGTACATGTAAATTGTACAATAACAACATGTTCTGAGTATATGCCTACAATTATGAATGTTAATGAAATTCGCGGCGTTGCCGGATCGATACCTGTACACAAAATCCCGACCGTTATGTTTATCTAGCGCCCTCTATAACCAAGAACTCACAAGTTGTGATTGCATAATGTCAATATCTATCAATCATTAGTCAATCAGATGATAATGACGGAAGGGACCGATAATGATATGAGCGTGCTCACTGCAACGTCGGCCTTCGTGATGCGGAGACCATCCACTTGTCTCTTTTTCGTTGCCGTTGTAGTCGTCGGCATCTGGACTGACTGGTGGGGTATCCTTACGAGGACAACCATGGTGAGTTCAATCACTATGGTGGTTAAAATCATGGAGCTAGTTCAAATTCAATAGTTGGAGTGGTTTAGTCCGAGTATCTTGGACCCGACAAGTCACCCTTTTTTATCGAATTTTGAAATATTGAGATTCGGCTGACTGTTACCCGAATCTCAAAATTTCAAAATTCGATAAAAAAGGGTGACTTGTCGGGTCCAAGTTACTCGGACTAGGAGGAGTGGTTAAATCGAGGAGGAATGGAATCGATGTTATTGTTTGTGTACGCGTAAGTTCAAAGAAGATTTGAAGATCTCATCTGCCTTTGCATTTGCTTTGAGAAAGGTCCTGCTAGTGCTAGGATCGAAACGTCAGGCCCACTAAACTTTGAGATTTGCATTTTGGTAATTTTTTAGCATGATTTTAGTCAGTAAGCAGTTTGCAACATTTTTGTTAGATTGTAAATTTAAAAATAGGCCTACTGTCTAGACTTGTCTACAATTGTACAAAGTACAATTAATCAGGAGATTTTCCAGTTCCGAATTTTGCAACACCCCCCGACTTTCGAAAACCAGGGGGTCTTCGACTTCGACCATCGAGGATGTGATGATTGAAAGATACTTCCTATATGAAAGATGTACTTTGTATCTAATTCTAAGCTAAAGGAGGGGACAGTGCTGCAGTGGCTTATTATATTATTACTGGTCAGTTGTAAGTGGTAACCGTAACCCTCATCCTCCAGAAATGGAGGATGAGGGAGATGAGGGTTACGGTTACCGCAACTATATTATATAAGTTATAGCCTCATAATGATTAAAATTTATATTATGAGGATCGTAAATCTATCCTCACTTTGATGTGATTTTGTGTCCTGATTGAAACGTGTGGGTTTGCTTCCATGAATCAAGCTTCATATACGACTGACTGTAAATGCAATACATTATGTACAGGAATTTGTGCTCCCCTTCTATTCTACTGCCATTGATCCTTCTTTGATGCCTTTCCAGTTGAGTGCCTTTCCCATGGATCTTAGCCTGATCTGTCTAAACTGTGGTCTAATAATATTAGTAATATGCAATTTGCAACATTACTGTATAGCCTAGATACTTATACTAGTATATAGGCCCTACTGCATTAATGTATGATATTCTATAGAATGTTTTAGTACATAATTATTTGTCAACGTACACTGTACAATGTACATAAATACCTGCTCTGTGAATTCTGAATCTATGGTTGACCTTGACTTCACAAAGACTGTGCTTTGAGAAATATTATATATCCTGCCAGGATTGGAACATTTGGCCCTCTAATTTTTGTTATAAAATATTTTTTAAAGGGTTGTGTACTTGTGTGTGCTTCACTGTAATGTAAACCTCCATACATTGTGAGCTCCTCTTAAACAAACGTTCAAAATCCAAAATTAGATTTATCTTGCAAATGAGATATGTACACAATCATTGCATGGTACGTACAGGTACATGTACACATGTATGTACTGTGTACATGTAGGCCTACTTTACCAGCTTACAGTACACCCTAATACTTGGCCTTTACGAACCAGGTTTGTGCTTTGGCATTATCTCCATCATACAACCCAAAATACAGGGTTACAGTCTCTAATGTTGGACATTTGTTGTATACATGTACACTCAAATCATGAATTACATGTACATGTCCTGTTAAACACAGGATATCTGCTGAGTTACTCATCTCCAAAGCCAATACACTACCCATTACTGTACAAAAGTACATGTATGTATTATTAACTAGAGCTTCTAGGATTTTCCCTGCATATACAGCATACATAATTCAACCATGGTGTCATTTCACACTCTGCATTTCTGGTGCATAAGCTGATGCATGCAATGCAGCCATCTCAGTGTGCATTTAAATGGACACTTTGCAAATGCTTATGGAGCGATTAATCTTGTATGAGGTCAGCATGGATTGCTTTCTGTAACGATAAGTCCATTGAACTGTGTTTGCAGTTCTGGTGCATTAGGATTTATGTAAGGCTGGCCTGGTCCCATGATCTGTGACCTTCACAAGTGGACCGCCTGTGTGTACATAACAGCATGAGTCGTGTGCACTGTAAACTGACACTTTGAAGCTCAAGCAATATACAGTATAAACAAGGTTGACATTTTAACTTTCATCATCAGATGTGCTGGAACACTCATGACAGAAAAAGCATGATACATGTATCCCACTGCAAAGATTAATCTGTACATTTAATGCAATGAATGAATCACACTAACCAGAACTTAATTGAATACCCAAATTATGAATCTGTACACTTTTCTATGAATCATAGTAATCATACACATAGGCCTTTAACAATGCAAATGATATCAAACATACAAGATGGTGTGCACCTCCATTGAAAGACTAGTTTGGCAGACTCATAAGCCCTCGGCCTGTGTGGAATTTAACCTGTAAATTAAAGAGAGAACATCATGTGAGAACAGAAACCTAAGTCCAATCCCATCCCTAGTAACCCCCTTTTTTTTCTAAGCTCCGATATCATGACCAAAGATCTCTGTCTCGTGATTAATCCTTCTGAGTAAGAATTAAACAAACTGCATGGTGTTGACTCAACACGATTATAGAATTATAATCATAGATCTACAGTAGGCATATACACTGTAATATGCTTGACATATTAAGTACTGAGTGCACAGTGTTTTGCCTGATGCCTGAGAAAAAAACAAAATTGGGCAGCTCGGGCAGGATTGGAAACCTGCGACTCCCAAAACTACAAACCCTCTTTGAATTACATTCTCCTCAATGAAAAACTTCATATCATTAGATCATGGTACCCTTTCTCAAAGTGAATAATTCTGCCTTTGAGAAAGATCCTCTTAGTGTTGAAATGTCATGCCCAACCAATTTTTGAGATTTGCATTTTGGTCATTTTAGTCAGTAAGCAGTATGCATTTTTTGTGCATTAACTCCAAATAGGCTAAGGCCAAAAAAATTAATTGTTCTGCTTCCGGTTACCCGACTGACCCTATTCCTAGCCTGCGACCTTCAATTTTTTTTATTGGGAAACAATGATGATAAAAAATTAATGTGTAATCATTTTATTATTACCATTTAAGGCTTGACCACATGCAGATGCCTCCATATGATTGTACAAACTACAAAAACAAAATGGCAAAAAAAGAAGAAAATTCCCTACCTTCAAGTAGGGCCTATACCTTCCCTATTTTGAAATGCCATGTAACTGGAAGCAGAACTATTTTTTGGGAGGGCCTAATAAATTGAGAAAGTTCAAGATTGAATTGTCAGGGCCTCCTAGTTTTGGGGAAAACATGTATTTCACAAATTGTCTGGTACATGTACCATTACAAACTTCCTGATGAGTAAGTAATTTCTCAAATTTGGAATGTCCAGAAATTGGGCACTTTGCAAAGGTGGTACCCTCCCTTTATGTTAGGTCACAAAAGCAGACGGCTTCACCATATCTAATAATTGGTTTGATTCTTGTTCCCTCTCCACCCCCCCCCCCCAGGCGGCCACAGCCCCCTCAGATATCTACGGCTTCACGGTGAAAGACATTGCTGGAAATGACGTCTCTCTCTCCAAATATCAGTGAGCTTGTTGCTTGTTATTTGGCTTGTAATTGTAATTAAGTATTTATTTTATCAAAGTCACCCTTTTTTTCTGCCTTTGAGAGAGGTCCTGCTAGCTTCAAAACCAAAGACTCTCTAAAGTTCCTGAAATTTGTCATTTTGGTAATTTTTAGTCAGCAAGCAGTTCTTTTGTGCGTTAAATTGAAGTCATTTTCTTTTTGAAAAATGGCAAAGAGAACTTTGACTGGACCCGAGACCTGTGGTTATGCGTACCAGTGCTTTTCCCCTCTGAGCTATCCAGTGCTTAGATGATGGGCTCCAAAATAATCAACTACTGGTAATTGCCGTGATGGGGATGCCAGTCAGTTACAATCAACTGCAGTATATCTCCAGGGATCAGCCCCCCGCCTTCATTCAGATGCAAATAACCAATGGTTGTAAACCTGGCTACGGCAGCTCGGAGAACACACAAAGTGGATGCAGCTGTTTCAAATAATACAAGTGAAACAAATGAAGGAAAAACTGGCTGGGAACTTTGGAGCAAATTGTAGGATTGAAACAAATAATTGGTGGGATTGTGGGTGCATACAAATGGAAGTCAAGCCTTTGAACTCAATTCACAGTCCATATCCTCTCGTTTGCTTTCGTCCATGCAGGGACCATGTGATGCTCATTGTCAACGTGGCCTCCAAATGAGGTTTGACCAACTCCAACTACGCTCAGCTACAAGAACTGCACGCCAAGTATGCTGAGTCAAGGGGTCTGCGGATCCTGGCCTTTCCCTGCAACCAGTTTGGTAACCAGGTGAGGTAGCCACGATCTTTGACTTATCGTATCCCCAATCAGAGGAAGACTGGGAAATTTGCAACATTTGACAAAAAGAGCAGATGAAATTCAAATGCACTGGGATTTTGAACCTCGGTCTAATGGAACCTTCGTCTCTTGTTTAATGCACCAGCGCTCTGTCACCTGAGGTAGCCAGCCCTTAGATGGCAGCCTTTCAAGTTTGCAAATAGTCAACTGTCTTTGTTGACTATTTTCTTTAGGAGGCGCCATGGTCGAATGGTGTTTGTCTGCAGTGCAGCTAAGGTTGCTGGTTTGAATCCCACTAAGACCAAAGGCTCTCTGCCCACCCAGCAGTGTATGGGTACCTGGCTCTCTTTAGAGCTGGGGGAGGGTTGAAAGGCGGCGAGGAAAGGAACGGACCTCCCTACCTCATCATGCCGTGGTCTTGTGAATGTGCTTCTCGGAAAAGAGAAGGCACATCCCCTACACTATGGGATATCCTTTATTCTTTAATAGGACTGCAATTTTCTGAATATAAGCCGCGGCTTATACGTGGATTTTGGCCAATAAAAAGCTTACTGGGGCTTATATTACCAGGTGGCTTATATACGCTGTGCCTTAAAGAATAAAAATTGACATCAACTAGGAAACAGAAATATCGATTGCTACCTGAGGCAATTTATTAACGGAAGTTCAAACAGACACTCCGACAGTCCCACTTGATAGCATTCAGAGGTATTATCTTTTCCGATTTACTGACATGCCGTCTGCACTCACTGTACATATCATCATGCACATTGTAGGAGAAGTATCTCGCCCGGATTTCTCTTCACTGGAATTTAACCCGGTCGGTCTGTTTGTTTGTTTGCGTTGTCTCTGTCCGTCTGTCTGTCTGTCTGTCTCCCAGGAGCCAGGCACCAACCAGGAGATCCAGGAGTTTGCCAGAGGGAAGGGGGCCCAGTTTGACCTGTTTGCCAAGATTGAGGTCAACGGCAACGGGGCCGACCCTCTCTTCAAGTTCCTCAAAAGCAAGCTGCACGGAACCCTCACCAAGTAGGTCTCAGAGAAGGAAGTTAGCACTGTGTATAGAAGTTGTGCCATTCCATGTTGGTTTGACTGTACTTCAATGAGGATTTGCCCCTCCTGATGATCTGGGAAAGCCAAAGAATCTGTTTAGAATCTCTCCTCAATTGTAATTCATTGGGTGCCTTGCAGAAGATCACTATGGCCATTTGTTTTTAATGACCCATTACTTTCTATTTTGTATGTGCTCCAATCCTATCCGCATTCGATGTTCACATAATTATTACCCTATGATGCTATAAAAAGTAATTGTAAAAAGCCATAAAACGGACCAGATGGAATTTTTTCCCATCAGAAGGCCACCTGGGTTGCAAATTACTGTATTCATGTATAATACTGAATTGAGTATGCTAATGACACTATTTATTTAGAAGTATCTGAATTAGCATTGTCAATTAACGTCCTTGCAGCCTAATTTCCTGCTTAAAAAAAAATTGCAGGTAGCTCGGATGGGATGCAAATATTTACGCTTGATCGTGGCACAGCCTGCTTTACAATTTCATTTTGCATAATTATCAGATAAAACTTTAGAGTAAATCTCTCCGATAATTGCTCATTATTTGTCTGTTTCTCAGCGATGGAGCCTCCATCTTAAGTGACCCCTGACCCCCAAGCAGTGGGTCAAATGAAAGAGATCAAGTCACATCAAGTTGACCGAAATTTGGGACTAAAAAGGTCGCAGAAATCCTAACCTGCTAGGTTCAGTGCAGTCTCATAATTATTTCACAGACACACACTTGAGTGTCCTGTGCTCATTCCACTGTCTCATTTCGCTTCTTTATTTAATATTTTTTTTCCAGTGCAATCAAGTGGAATTTTACCAAGGTAAGCCCACATAAAATGTCACTTTTTTTAAGAGATGCTCTAAAAATTGGGGGTTCTTTCACAATCTGGCATATTCATCTGCGCAATCTGCGCAGCAGAAAAGATGCATTTTTTTTGGGAAAAAATTCAAACAAAAAAATAAGAAAAAAATTAAAAACAAAAAAAGGTATTTCAACAAATAAAGGAAAAACTGACTGGGAACTTTTAAAACAATTTAAAGAAAAAAACGTTGTCTTGACCAGGACTTAAACACGAGAGGTTTGGTGTACCAGCGCACTTACCATCAGAGCTATCCAGTCCTTAGATGGTGGACTTGCCAGATAGTCAGCTAGTCTTTCCCTGGGCCGGGTGGGGGCGCCAGTCAGAAGCATTCAACCATTATCTGCCGGATATCTCCAGCGATCACACCCCTGCTGTCATTTAGAAGCAAACAACCAATTGTTGTAAACCTGGCTTCAGCAGCTCGGGGATCACTTTCTTTGGTATTAAAAAGAAAACACACACACACAAAATCTCCCAACTTGTAATTGGAAATTTAAAGTGCGTTACTGTGGTGTATAAGGGAAAGCAACATGAATTATTTGCCAGTTTGTGAAAATTTAGATGGAAGTAAAGGAACACTGGCTGCTATTTTTTGTTTTAAACAATTCAGGGTTTTTTTAATCCATGCATTCATTCATTTCTTCCAGTTGCTCTACCGGCAATAACTGGATAGATGTTTGTTTTTATTTACAGTTTTTAATTAGTAAGAAGGGAGAACCTGTGAAGAGATATTCACCACAAACAAGCCCCAAGGTATCTTCATTGGTTTGTTGTAATTATAATTACAATAAACATAAATATATATATTTCATAAATGCTTTCAATATCAGCCTTGTTGAATTATCCTTGTCTTTTTAATGTTCTTTCTTGATTCATGCCTTATCCATTTGCTCACAGCATAGCTACAGAAAAAGATTTATTTGTTCTTAATTTTCCCTCTCCTAGGATATAGAAAAAGACATCCTGAAGCAGTTGGACAAAGAATAGACGAATCAGGATGACCGACCCAATCTGATGGCAACCAAATCCCCTGGCAACTAAATCCCTTGGCAACCAAATCCCCTGTCAACCAGATCTCCTGGCAACCAAATCCCCTGACAACCAAATTCCTTGGCAACCAGATCTCCTGGCAACCAAATCGCTTGTCAACCAAATCCCCTGGCAACCAGATCCCTTGGCAACCAGATCCCCTGGCAACCAAAACCCCTGGGAACCAGATCCCCTGGCAACCAAATCCCTTAGCAACCAGATCTCCTGGCAACCAAATCGCTTGGCAACCAAATCGCTTGGCAACCAAATCCCCTGACAACCAAATCCCCTGACAACCAAATCCCCTGGCATCCAAATCCTCAAGCAACCCATTGCCCCGACTACCATAACTTTATCCTGACAACTGATACCTCTGGCAACAAAATTCCCTGGCAATCAAATCACCTGCCAACCCAAATCCCTTGGCAACCAAATCCCCTGACAACCAAATCTCCCCTTGGCAACTAAATCCTTGAGCAGCCAAATTCTCTAACAACCAAAATCCTTGACAGTGAAATCCCCAGGCAGTTTGATCCCCTGGCAACCAAATCCCTTGACAACCAAATCCCTTGACAACCTTGACAAACAGTATTGGTGAGAACTCCTTCATCCCAAAGTCCAACTCAAAAATCCCATTCATCAAGTTATCATGGTGTGCTACAATATTATAGAGAATCAATGATGTTCAAATGGGCCCGATTTCATGGAGCTGCTTAAGGGTGAAAATTTGCCAAGCAAAAAATGTCTTAAAACGAGATTGCCAATCACATTCCACTTGAAGCTTGTTGTACTTGGATTGTATCCCTATTATTGTGTGCTTACATGAAATACAAGTGGAACTTTGGCTGGCAATCTGATTAATTTGAGGACGAGGAAATGTTGGTGCTTAAGCAGCTCTATGAAATTAGCCCCTGGCTCTATTTCTATATATTTATATATATAGTGTTCCCATAAAAGGTAGAACACCAGAAATGATATTTAAATCGATTCAATTATATTGCAATATTATGGTGCATTATGTTAATAGAAATTGAGTATGATATTTGCCGTTTTCGAAAGATGTTGACAGTACATGTATTTTGTTTTCTTATGACAGACATCAATTTCTGCTCATTCGTCAAATCAGAGCCATGAAAACGCCAGAAACGAGACAAGCCAAGATCGTGTGCTTTGCCTGCACGGCCTGGCTTTATGATGGCCCAGTCCTAAACCGTTACTATGACGACGGAATGGGCCGGATCTTTGCGTGCGTGCCTTGGCCGCAGCCAATGAGGATGCTTGGCTTGTCTCCTTTCAAGTTTCATTGCCGCTCTTGTGAAGAACAAATTGTTAAAATAAAAAAATAAAAAAAATATTTGATTAGCATCTTATTCATGATGTAGAAATGTACAATGTACGTGTACTTTAAGTACCAGAGGGCAGTTGTTTTCAGTTTCGGGAATTTTTAACGTTTTAAAGCCTTTTTAATGATGGTATTCCAAAGGATCTTCAGGATTAAATCATGATTTTACTGCATTCGTATCTACAACTTGTTCCTCTTTTCTTGTTCCTCAAATTATTGGAAACTGCTCCCTGACTTAAATGACCTGAATAGCGAATTTCGAGAAAAAAAATTCGATTCTAGGTATAGAAAGTGTTTTTTGTTGAAATATCCTGCAGGGATCAAAACATCGGGCATTTTCTTGAATCATTTTCTTGAATCGGAATAATTTGGGTCATTTAACATTTTGGGCGTTATTTTAATTGTTTCCAAGTAGCAGATAAACCTACATCTATTCTCCCAGATTCTCCAATGACTCACATACTTTACAAGGTCTTACAAATTACTTAGCATCTCTCACAAATCCCAATACGCCATCTACATAAACTTTGAAAAGCAAGAACAAAGGTATAGGATCGAAACTTGAGGACCGTATAATTATTTCTTTGACATATAGTTGCCCCCTTTTTCGATCTCGCGTGTGGCGCCATCATGCCACCGTCTTGTAGCGATTTGAATTTGTCCCGCTTTTTCTCTCTCGTTCTATCACCCACTTTATTATACATACATACAGTGTATACTGTACAAGGCCGTGTCCGAATAACGGGCGTCTAGAATCAGTTTCTAGAGTCAGTTTTTCCTGTCAAAAGCTGAGTTCACTCTGCGTGATCCCCGAGTTGCTGTAGCCAGGTTTAAGACATAAGTTGTTTGCATTTCAATTGAAGGGGTGACGTCATCCCTGGAGATATGCGGCTGTAGTTAGGCCTACGTGTTTCTCACCCTGGTCCAGTCAAAGCTGTCTTTGTCATTTTTCAATTTGTTCAAACGTTCCCAGTCGGTTTTCCTTTAGGGCCTATCTAGGCCTTAGGACTAGGCCTATTTTATTTGACTCATATTTAAGTCAGGTTAGAGTTACACTGGTGAATGGAGTGCATAATTAATGCTCACGGCAATAATTAAGGCAAACACACACACAGCCATGAACCAATCATTCGTGGTTATGACTGCCAGAAAAACCACCCGCACCAATGAGCGTCCTATCGAAATGACGTCATCAGCATAGGATCTGTAAGGCGACACCACAGGAACCCAAAAATGAAAATTCTAAATTTGATCAATTCTTGTGATGCATTTATTTTTACTGACGTTTCGCACTCTGAATACGAGCTCTAGTTACATGAATTATCTTTATAAATAGCTACGACCATGAGTAAAACAGATTTTGTTTTTTCAACCACCCTACTGCAGATGTAAAAACTCCACGATAGGATAGTAAAGGCATGGTATAAGATTTGACAATAGATTTTATGATTTTTATTGGGTAATTTAATTAGCTGGAGCCGAAGTCTGCCTCTGAGATTAAAACAGTGATGAAATCAATGCAATTAATAGTCCTTGCAGAAACACCCATTACAGGCTGAGTGGTACCTTGAAATCTATTTAAAATATAACAATCACCCCCAAACGTCCTAGGACAAAAATGTTATTCGCACGGAAGTTAGGCAAACTTAGCTTGGTACCATAATCCGATCAGAAATCAAGTACTGTTTATGCTGTTGAGAAAACGGCATCCAGACCAAAGTTTTCCTTGATCTAGTTTACTGTCTTCGTCCGTGTTATATACACGCAAAATACGAGGGTATCAGACTATTATTAGCAACTTCAACTTTCTTTAATTTGTTTACTGTGTGAATGGACCAAACGTGATAAAACAGATAAACTCGTTTAACGCAGGGCCGTGATTTCGAGGTTAATTTTCAGCATTTGGAGGATGAGGACTCATCTTTGTATCATCCTGTTTATTCTCCGTTATTCATGGATAGGTGAGCCGTAAATATTTTCTTAATTGCCTATTGGCAAGGACAATGTGAATGTAAAACCATGGAGGAATAATGGTAAAACTAAAGTCTAAAGACAAGTCCAAAACAAGTCTGAGCATGGAGGAATGGTCCGAGTAACTTGGACCCGACAAGTCACCCTTTTTTTACCGAATTTTGAAATTTTGAGTTTCAGGTGACTAAAAATTTCAAAATTCGATAAAAAAAGGTGACTTGTCGGGTCCAACTTCCAAGTCACTCGGACTAGTCCAAAACTAACCTAAAGTAAAAAAATTTAATAAATAAAACTAGTATTAGTATTACTAGTATTAGTAAAGCATTATTAAAAATTATTATTGATAATTATACTGATAAAGTAGATAATATTAATAATTGATATAAATATGATGATGAATCCTAAAAATTAATGATTTTTCAAATGTTGGCAATTTGGCATTCGTTTTGTACCAATAATACTAGTCTAAGACCCACAAACACTGAAACAGGGCCCACATTGATCCCAGCACTCAGCAGGGCCCAAAAATAAATGTTGTTGAATCCGTGAGCAAGACTCACTTAGTAAGTTAGTTGTTAGTTGTAGAAAAGGCAGTCCTGCAATCGCTGCAGTAATTCACTCCTTGGTACGTTCCTCAGCCTCCTCATGGCCTTTTGCTTATAAATGTGAGCACATTCTTGTGAAATTCTTTGCTCTGCAAGAATGAGAACTCTCCCGTGAAATACACTGATCGTAAGCATCACATTCCGCTTCTGTGAGCGAAGACATATGACCTCCGTTACCAACAGATTCCATGATTCCTCAGGACCTTCTGCCTGTGAGAAAGTCCCCCTAGTACTAGGGCCCTATTCCAAACCCCAGCTTAGGCTTCGGCTCCGGCTTCGTCTCAGTTATCCAAATGCTGAAATACAAGTTGGTGTTCTTTGTTGAAGTTGAAGCTTTGGATTCCTTTTCAAAACTCAGTCAAACATTCAAAAATGATGCCAAAGGCTTCCTGTTTTCATGCCTTGTACTTGAAATGGATGAAAGAACCAGAGATAAAGTCGGAGTCTGAGCCTAAGCCGGATTTTTGGAAAAGGCCAATGGTTTGACAAGTTAGGCTCTCGGTATTACTTGCTCTACAATCTGTCTCCAGTCACAGCCTCGCCCGAAGCCCATGTCCGAGATGCTCTGTTCTCCGCACCGGCAGGAGAATCGTCTTCAATCCCCGGCCAGATTGCCGGCAATGACCCCCTCGCGGCGGACGGGAGGGAAGCCGTGACCGTAGACCCGCGCAGCCCTCGGGAGGGGAACTCATTGTACGTCCAGACGCCTTCACCAGGAGCACCGGTCGACAGCGATGGGGACCGGTCGAGAGTGGACTCCGAAGGCGACTCAGCGAGGGGCCCGCACGAGACGCTGCTTTCAGTGTTCAAGGAGGCACTGCTTGGTTATTACATCAAGCAGTCGATCCATCGGCCGGTTTGTGTTCTCTTCAGGACCTCGGGTGAGAATCGAGAGACGAGCAAAGTTGTCATTTAATCCCAAAATAGAGATATCTTATTTTCCAGCCAAGTTAACATTGCATATTTTCTCTATTTCAAATAGAGTCTAAATTTATCTCATCCCTACTAGAAATAGAGAGAAATGGAGGTATCTCATTTTGGGATTAAATTTATGCGGTGGAACGTCGCTATATCACAAATATCCTGGGTTCCATGAGAATTGTTCGGTATAGCGCGGGTCGTCCAGTTGTGGCCGCATATTCAAGGGTGGTAAAAACTGGGGCAAAGGGTGGCCTTAAATTGGCCTAAGACAATTCCAACTGTCATTTGGCCACAGGGCCACTGCTAAATTCAAACCTTGATGTTTTGTAACAGGTACCTAGGATCTCTTAAAAGAAGCTCCTTCTATCAATCTGTACCACAGTTGTGTCTTTTACAGTTCTTCTTCTTTTTTCATTTCCTTTTTGTTGCTAACCATCATTCTATTTTTCTGTCAGGGCCTGTCTCACGATTGGAGAAACAGGCTCACGTGGTTTGGGCCAAAGCTCAGAAGGAGAGCGAGAGTCAGTTGGAGTCATGGCGACTAGGAACTTTCTTCAATCAGTCCAAGGTATTCCCTCTAGACTCTTTTTTTTTTTGGGGGGGGGGTAAAGTTAAGGAATCTCTAAGATTCAGCGGACATTTTTGTTTACTTACTTTTAGTTCAAGGGACTGACATTGTTATCCAAGTAGAACTTCCTTTCCCTCTTACTTTCAATCAACATTTATCTGTTGTCAATTAAGATTTTTTTTGACCTGTACATGGTACACCTTATCTGGCAATAGTGCCACTATTTTAAAGATTTTTTTGTCAAGGGCAAAAACTTTATTAGTTTATGCCTTATTCTACCAATCAGCCTACCAAAGGATTCAGGGTACCAGACCAGCTTCCCATGCTACGATGCTACATTGGAACCGCCCGACCGGCAGACTACATATACAAGGCAACGAGGAAAGCCAAGGATCTCCTCGGCTGGTTAAGTAGACAGGTGAGTGTGGTTCCATTGGTGATAGGCTGGCTGCTGGACAACTCATGTTGAATTCAGACATCTCTCTCAATCTGGCCTTTGCTTTTAAGCGCATTGTCCTAACATTAGCAGTAGTGAGCTTGAGCTCACAGCCAAGTCGGTATCTGTAGACCAAGATCTTCCTGCAGAATCCTGCCATTGTTGGTTTGTTTAGTTTTCAACGTCATTTTGGGGGTCGTCTGGTGCAACCAGTGTCCGCTTGTATCCATGGTAATCATCTTATTGGTCCTGTTTTAGGTTGTCTGATGCGATGAATTAAATCCCCAAAATCGACAGTTGGTCCAGCTTAGTGGTGCTTAATAGTTTGTCAAGCACAGTGATAGCATCCCCTCATGCTGCCTGACATTTCTTTGATCACGTCAAGCAGGGCAAACCCTCATTGAATTACATTCTCCTCAATGCAAACATAATGTTGTATCTATGAGAGAGCTGTGTACTCAGAACACTGAGGATCTAGTCCGACATACAATCATAGGTCGAGTAGGACGAACCCTCATTGAATTACATTTTCCTTGACACAAACATCATTTCATATCTATGATGAGCATCTAGTCCAACAAATTAGTAATCATAGATCGCGTAGGACAAACCCTCAGTGAATTACATCCTTGTTAATGCCAAAGACCAAAGTCATGTTTTTATCTTTGACGGTCCTTCTTAGGTCACTAGGCACAATGACAGGATCCCTGAATACAGTGCCAGTGCTCTCTCAACAATCACAGAAGATATACAGCTTGTCTTCATCGTCTTTGTCGACAAAGGAAGTCATTTTGAAGTGGAGTCGCAGATGAATCAGGTATTCTTACTCTTATTGGTGAATCCTTGCACAAAGATGTTCAACATTAGGGCCGTTCCCAGTGCAAATACCATAATAAAAGAACTTTTTTCTTTTTTTTTCGTCCACACGTGCCAAAAGCTTGCAATGCAAACCATCACGAGCCGATTGTGGTTAGCAATTGCGGCCAAATGGTTGGTTCTTCCTTGATTCCCTATCTAGATTAAAATAATTCTGTTTTCTTAGTAGTGTACTTTAATAAAAAGCTGTAACTGCTATTTGTATGACATGAGGAATATCCCACCAAAATACTTTTCGAGTAAACAACGCCTAAAGTCAAAGTATCTTCTCAATTCGATTAAAAATAATTTTTTTAAATTTTGGGGGGTATTTTCGGAAAGTTAATGTATTGGAGGAAATTTTGATATCATTTGAAATTAATGGTACACTCTTTCACATCATTAGAACATCTCAAAATCTCAGAATCCTCATTATTATGAGCTCAGCCTTATCCTCTTAACTCTTTATAGTTAGTGGGTCACTGTGTGATGATAATTGCCAGCATTTGTTCCATTTGCACCATGATTTTGTGTCTTTAACCTTTCAGCTCAGAGATGGTTACCAGGGTATCATACGCGTGTTTGCGGTGCACCCCAACTCACCAGATGCCAGTCGGTTCATGACGGAGTACCGGGTTAAGACACTGCCAGCAGTGGTTGCCGTGGACATCCAAGGTTAGTCTCTGCTCAAGCCCTCGCCCTGTCGTGTAGTGTGGTGTTGTTCGTTCAGGCATAAATATTCCTCCTTGCCTTTCATTGCAAGGGACTGTGTCGAGCAGTTTCATTGAGTCTTTGTGGAAGGCAGAACTGTCTGGCTTTAGATGTTTTTTTTTTAAGTGAAGTCAGATCTGCCTCTTGTAGGCCCGTAGTCCTGGCCAAGTCTGCAGTTTGTGGTGTGCAGTCTGTTCAGCTGCTTTCCCAATTCCTCTTTGATATGAGGCTAGCAAAATCCAGCAGTCTATTCCAGTTCAGGGGGAGACAGATTACAGTCGTTGTTATCACTGACATTGCCCTCGGACAACAAAGAAATATCTGTCCTGGTCTTGGTCTTCACTGGACTATTGCCTAGAACCCATATCTGAGTCACTCATCAGATGAGTGACTTAGCGAGAATGTCTATGACCTTTTTATGAATCCACGGATCAGGCTCGGGCTCAGGCTTCGTCTCCATCTGACAAAATCCAAGTTGTGGTATATTGCCGAATTGGAAAGTTTGTTGGCTTGATAAGTACAGAGAAACTGGGGCCAAACGCTTGTTTCGTGATGCCTGTGACACTATAACGAGTAAGAGAAATATGACCGAAGCCTAAGCCCGAGCCTAAGCCTTCATTTTGTGAATGGCCAATGCTGAGTGTAGCCATGATGACAACTATGGTGCAAAAAGCAATGGAGTATGCATTGCATGGTCAAGTTCACTCAAGTCAACTTTGCATGCAGTTTAGTGTTGCATCGCCTTATCTACGATACCTGGCGTGACACGGCCTCGCCTCTCTCGTGACCTTCTTCACGCCTCAGGAGTGGCCAAGCCCACCGCTGCGCGGAGATTTGAGGGACCCTCCCTCGCCCTGGCCGAGGTGCAGGGCTACCTGCGTCTGAGGATGTCTCCGGTGGCTGCCCTGACCCTGCGGGACGTGGAGCGCCTCGTCCTGCCCCGCCGCCCCGGGTCCGGGGAGCCCGCCTCGACGCTGGTCTCCTTCCACGCCCCGTGGGGTCGCGACACGACCTCCTACCTGGACGGCCTGCGGAGGTCGGCGGAGGAGTTCCGGCTGGCGGACGGAACAGGCCTGGCCTTTGGAGCCCTGGATTTGACAAAGTACCCGGAAGGTATCCAAAGTGACATCTTTGTAAAAGTAGAAGAAGTAGAGGACAATACATTCAGCCAGTGGTCTTTGGTTCAAGTCTCAGTTTCTGGTACGTTAGGCCAGACGTTTGGGTTCGAGTCTCGGTCCAGTCTCATTTTTCTTTGACATTTTTCACATTGTTTAAAAAAGAAAAAGGCCAAGGAATTGAAGCAATACATAAATGTTGCAAGCTGATTTCTGACTTCTGTGAGCAAAATTATACAAATCTCTCTTTCCCTCTCCCTCTCTTTCCCTCTCCCTCTGTCTCTCCCTCTCTCCCTCTCTCCACTTCTCTCTCCCTCTCTCTGCCTCTCTCTCTCTCCCTCTATCTCTCCCTCCCTCTCCCCTGACTCCCTCCCTCCCTTCCTCTCTCCCTCCCTCCCTCTCCCTTCCTATCCTCCTCCCTCCCTCTCATTGCAGTGGTAACACGATGGGTGGATGCCACCTATGCCAAACGTGTGCCCTTCTCTGTGCTGTTTTGGTCGACGGCAGAGGATGGGACCAAGGAAGGTACGTACATAGCCCCCTAAGCCTCCCCTGCCTGCATCTGGACATTGTACCATCGGTCCTCTTTGCTTTACCCTCTCCCATTAGATTATTTTGTTTCACCACAAAAACAGGCTAAAGACTGCTCGACATTTCAATTCTTGGAGGGGCTCTTTACCTTTCAGAAATGTCTCGCTGTTCCTGAAATGCTCTTAAAGTAGTCAAATAATTGTGTTTACCGTGACCACTCGACCATGCATGTACCTAGTCACCTGACCCATACAGTATTCTCTAACTTCTAGGACATCATTCCCATTTCAGTCAGGCTGCAAAGCTCAATCTCGGAAAGCCTCAGGATTTTGAATTTTTCTTTCTTGGCTCAAAATCCCTGCTCTTGTTTGGGACGCCACAGGGCCCGTCCCGCAACAGAAGCTCTTCCCAGACGTGGTCCCGACACCTTGGAACGTGGCAGAGTTCCTCGAGGCGAGCGAGGTGTCCTTGAGGGATGCGGACGGAGTGGAGATGGAGTACTCCCCGTGGGCAGGAGCCTTTGCCGGCAGTGAGGTTCGTGGGATCTGTCCTCAGTTTAACTTTAACCACTTCACGCCGGGACCTCCGAATTCGGAGCACTGGTGATGCTGCTTATCCACCGAGCCCTTCAAATCTAGAAGCGCAGTAGCACTACATACAGTTGGCCTTTTTTTCGGGCTGATAATCCCATGACAAAATGCCACACAGGCGTCCAAATCATGCCAGGAGTGACTCACTTGTACATATATTATCCTCTTTCTGATTTATTTCACAGAGATCTATTGGTCCCAATTTCTTAGCAAGCTTTTGAAAAGCTAGTTATTAGTTATCATGACTCTAATCCTCTGCCTCACCCTGTCTGTTTTTGTCCTTTTTGTCCTTTTTTTGGTCCTTTTTGTCCTTTTTTTTGTCCTTTTTCAAAAGGTCTGATTAGGATCAAAACATTGTCTACAAGTTTTGGAGAAACAAAAATCTATTAACTCTGTACGTTTATGTATCTATGCTCTTCCTTGATCTGTTCCCGGGCCCCAGGGTTCCTATGGTATTTCCCACTACTCACCACATACATGCAACGCTGCTGCCAACGCCTCCCTGTGGACAGCCAGTGTCGACAATGACCTCACTGACCTCAAGCAAGGGCAAAGCCACAAGAGGTCAAAGGTCAAAAAGAAGAGGAGCACTGAGGACACGGCGGGGATTACGTCATCTTGGATCACGAAGGTGGACACAAGCTAAACTTATAAATGTCTTTTTTATGGTCTATCAACTTCTTTTGTTGATATACAAAAATGTTGCAAACTGCTTACTGACTAAAATTACCAAAATGCAAATCTCAACATTTAGTGGACCTGACGTTTTGATCCTAGCAGGACCTTTCTCAAAGGCAGAGTGACAAGGACAAAACAGATACATGTACATGAAGGAAGGGGGAAGGTCCTGCTAGGATCGAAACGTCAGGCCCACTAAATTTTGAAACTTCTTTTGTTGATAATAAATCTAGGAAAAACTGACTGAGTACTGTTTAATTTTTTTTTTAAGAAATGTTTTAGATATAATATGATATTTGGGTCAATGAGAATGCAATCCAATGAGGTTTTGCCCTACTCGATGAACTAAGCACTGACTTTTTCAGCAGGCAATCAGGCAAAGCACTGAGCACTCAGTGCTTATTACGTCGAGCAGGGCAAGCCATTGTTGAAGAATGAAAAAAATTCTTTTATGTATTTGATTTTCCTTAATGTCTAGAAATTCAGGAGGAGAGTATTATACAAAAACTGCTTAGTGACTAAAATTACCAAAATGCAAGTGTCAAAAATATAGAAGACCTGGGGGTCGATTTCAGCAAACCCATCATAACGTACAGTCAATCGCAAGACGATGAGCGATGCGCAGAAACAATATGGTGTATCACAACTTAGACGGGTTATCCATCGTAAGTTGAGTCACGATGCATCATAAGGCTTTGTGAAATCTACCCCTGATATTTCAATCTGAGCAGGGGTGGATTTCACACAGCCCTACGATGCATTGTAACTCAACTTCCGATTGATACCCCATTGTAAGTTACGATAGACCGTATGGTTTTCTGTGCATCGCTCATTGTCTTGCGATGGGTCGTACGGTAAGCTAAATTGAGTTTGGCGAAATTGACTGCCGGACCATAGAACAAAGGTCCTGCTAGGATTTGAAATGTCAGGCCCATTACGTATCCGTCAATGCCAATCGGTCTTCCTCAGAGGCCGGTCCGGAATCCGCCCCAGATGAGAATCGGCCGCATCCCTCAGGTGACCGACGGCAGCTGGTCCAGCGTTGTGGAGCGCTCTCCGGCCGCTCCCTCCCCTCTCGGCCGCCGTCCGGCCGCGAGGGAGGGAGGGACCTCTGCCGTCCTGGTGGCCTTCGTCCAGACGGACTGCAGCAGCTGCCGTCGCAAGCTGCCAGTCTTCGAGAGGCTCCTGGAACCACTGAAGTCCATCGGTAAATAATATACTATGTAATATAATGAACCCATACCCGTACTGTGTGTTGGAGTAGCTCGTGTACTGATTGCCCTTTGACCGACGACTAGTATTTATTCTTGTTATTCTTATTTATTAATCTCATCCAACAGCAAACAAAATGCCAGTTACAGGGAGATATATATAAATAAATAAATCACAAATTTGATAAATTTGATAAATTTGATAAATTTGATAAATTTGATAAATTTGATAAATTTGATAAATTTGATAAAATTAATTTGATAAATTTGATAAATTTGATAAATTTGATAAATTTGATAAATTTGATAAATTTGATAAATTTGATAAATTTGATAAATTTGATAAATTTGATAAATTTGATAAATTTGATAAATTTGATAAATTTGATAAATTTGATAAATTTGTTTACAGAGGGGGCGTCCATGTACATCATGAACTGTACGTCAGACCGTAAAACCTGCACCCAGCTGAATGTGATTGGGTTTCCGACGTTGATAGCGTTCAGGGGATATGGTAGGGTGGGCGGTGAGAGGTGTTTGATGCAAGGACAAGATGCGCAGCTCCTACGTATGGACTTCCATGGAATGATGGAGGTAAAGGACATACCCACACCAACTCATGCCCAGACCAACTCACACCCAGACCAACTCACACCCAGACCAACTCACACCCAGACCAACTCACACCCAGACCAACTCACGCCCATACCAACTCCCACCCAGACCAACTCACACCCAGACCAACTCACACCCAGACCAACTCACACCCAGACCAACTCACACCCAGACCAGCTCACACTCATACCAACTCACATCAACTGAGACCCAGACCAGCTCACACCCAGACCAACTCCCACCCAGACCAACTCACACCCAGACCAACTCACACCCAGACCAACTCACACCCAGACCAGCTCACACTCATACCAACTCACATCAACTGAGACCCAGACCAGCTCACACCCAGACCAACTCACACCCAGACCAACTCACACCCAGGCCAACTCACACCCATACCAACTCACATCAACTCACACCCAGACCAACCCACACCCAGACCAACCCACACCCAGACCAACCCACACCCAGGCCAACTCACACCCATACCAACTCCCACCCAGACCAACTCACACCCACACCAACTCACACCCACACCAACTCACACCCAGACCAACTCACACCCACACCAACTCACACCCACACCAACTCACACCCAGACCAACTCACACCCTTGAAAGTTGAAAGTGAGCACCAGTGTAGCCACCATGAGTGGTATTTCTAGATGGAGAATCATTTCCAAATGTCTGAACAAACCCATAACATATTTTGTGTCATTCCAGGAGAAGGCCATACTGGAATGGTTCTCTGAGATTTCTCTCCCGGCTGTCAAGAAGCTATCTAGTGCCAAGCAGTTCGCACAGTCATATCAGGTAAAAACATGGGATGCTGTTTGCAAAATGAGAGCCACAGTGATTTGCAAGTTAGGGTAGGAAACCCGGGCACTTTACCCTTCACCCCGGCAAAGACTAGTTGACTATTTAGGGAGGCCACCATTTAAAACCCCTACACAACATTGGTAAGATCGAAAAACAGAAATGTTCACAGATTTACATGAAACTTAAGCAGTTTAAAAATGGTTATAGAAGAAACCTCTCACTGAAATATTTCTGCCTAAATTGTTGTATTTTGGGAGAAAAGAGTAAAAGAAATTGTTTACGTCTCACCAAGATCTAAACTTTTTTTCGGAACACTATAGTGTTGAATGCTGCATTTTCGCGAAACAAATGAAGTGGTTTTCACGATTTTCTTGAGACTCGGTTGGCGGATTGAGCTGAAATTTTCACAGGTGTGCTATTTCATGCAAATTTAGGATCAGACAACGTATGGATGCTATTGTTTGATCTCGACCAATGTTGTGTAGGGGTTTTAAGGGCTAGAAAGCTGAGTCGGTAAGAACACTGGTACACAGAAGCAGAGGTCTCTGGTTCAAATCCAGCTCCAGTCAATGTTTTCTTTGCCCATTTTTCAACCCTTTACTATTGTTATTATTCTGTGTATATTTAAAAAAAAATAATTTTTCAGAAGGACGATGTCGTCCTCATGGCCACTACCTACCCACTCTCACTGGCCGGCCGCTACCTGCCCAAGCTGGCCGGCCACCGTGGCTGGTATCCACTGGAATGCTACCGGGTGGCCTGTGAGCAGCTGTACGGCCGTGCTCGCTGTCTGGCCGCCGTCTCCGAGAACCTCGGTCGCCGTGACGCCGAGCGGAACAGCAAGGGGGAAGACATGGTCGTCACCCAGGTACGCGACCATGGCAACTGCACTCATTGCAACCTCGCACCAACGGTCGATTTCACCAAACTCGCCGTAACTTTACGATCAGTCGCAAGACAATGAGTACACAGAAACATCAGAAACCATCTTCTTTCGTGTCTGTCATCACTGAACTAAGTCATATCTTTGGCTCTTGCACAGTGAGGAGCCTTCTTATTTTCGTAATATAAACTCACCAAGTCTTTTTAAAACTAAACTTAAAAACTTATCTTTTTAGGAAAGCATTTGGTGATGTGTAATGTGTAATGTGTTTCTCCCGATTTGTTTTAAATTTCATTCTAATTGTATATACCTTATTACTGTATTCACGTATTATCCGGTTTTAAATGAGGTAATTACTGATTTTTATGTTTGGTTCATTTTTATCTTGATTTTTTTCCGATTACTATGCATTCTATATGTAATGTGTTCTCTAAAGCTTTTTTAATACTGCTCTTGCTTTAATGTATACTATTCTATTGGTTGTGTGGAATTTATCTGATTGAATGCGCTTTTGAACAGGCTGGTCCTGGAGCCAGCGCAATATAAGTTGAATGAATTATTTATTATTAGTAGTAGTATAGTGGAAGGTTTGCAGTGACACCATGTAGCACTTCTGTTTCGAGTAGGAGTGTGGCTCTGGAAAGTGGTTTGCAAATCTTCCATTCAGTATTTCCACCATGCAAGCCTCCAAGTCTTATCTCCCTCATTAGCAGTCACCAGGTCTGCCAGGCTGCATTCATTTTCAAGAAGTAGGCATCTTAGTACATGTGTAGGTGTTGCATCATTGCATGGTATATATGCGTGCATTTTTTTATGTTCTATTTTTTACTCCCTGTGAGATATTGAATAAACGAATGGATGAGCCTTTGACTTGTTTGTTTGGCCAGGTGGAAATGTACCGACGGGACGGGATCAAGTCCACTATTTTCAGCCTGGGAAGGAGTCTGCTGGTGACCCTACAAGACGAGGCCGACTCCCAGATACACGCCTTCCATTCCCCTCATAGGTATACACAGCAGGGTCGCCCAGATACATGCCTTCCATTCCCCTCATAGGTATACACAGCAGGGTCGCCCAAATACACGCCTTCCATTCCCCTCATAGGTATACACAGCAGGGTCGCCCAGATACACGCCTTCCATTCCCCTCATAGGTAGACACACTAGGGTCGCCCAAATACACGCCTTCCGTTCCCCTCATAGGTATACACAGCAGGGTCGCCCAAATACATGCTTTCCATTCCCCTCATAGGTATACACAGCAGGGTCGCCCAGATACACGCCTTCCATTCCCCTCATAGGTATACACAGCAGGGTCGCCCAGATACACGCCTTCCATTCCCCTCATAGGTACCGGTATACATAGCAGGGTCTGTGCCCATGGATTGTCTAGGCCGTAGGTGGCAGCCCCAATTTGACACAGCCACAATCCTCACTTTTTTTTCATTATGTGTAAGTCTTTGTACGGAATCTCAGAATAGTTTGATATTTGATTCATTCTGTTGGCAGGTACAAGTTGAAGGAAGGGCAGACGTGCGAGGATGACCATTCCAGCTGCACTGAGCTCCTGGTAGCATTTGTGCAGGACCACGGTCGACTGCCTGTGACACACCTGACAATGACTGGGTTCCACACCCACAGTGGGTAGGTAGACCGGGCTGAGGGTTGGGCTAGGGGTAGTGACACACCTGATAGTGACTGGGTTCCACACCCACAGTGGGTAGGTAGACTGGGCTGAGGGTTGGGCTAAGGGTAGTGGTGCACCTGACAGTGACTGCATTCCACACCCACAGTGGGTAGGTAGAGTGGTAGACTGGGCTGAGGGTTGGGCTAGGGGTAGTGACACACCTGACAGTGACTACGGGTAGGTTCCACACTGGGTTCCTGAGGGTTAGGCTAGGGATTAATGAAAAGGTTGTCGGACAAGTACCGGTTAGAATTCAAGCAAATTGATCACCAAATTTATGGAGAAATCCATGAACAGAATATGCTGTATCCTTGTGGCATGTGGGTTAAACTTGTTTGTGAATCGAAAAGATGTGAAACGTTATAAGTTCTGATGAAGTGTATATACATTGTAGTGCTAACTCTTTCAAATATGGACTCAAGTGTATACATAGATGTAAGTTTGTCTTGGGTATTATGACTGTAAGGAAGCACCACAAGGGGTTTCAGTTAGGGGGTTATTGAACAGTGGGTTCAAATGGGGAGAGGTATGACTCCTCTCTTGCTTGCTGTTCTTCATACAATAAGCTTCTTATTTGAATCACGCACAAGCACATCCAAGATTGTAGACACGCAGTCTTTGATCTTGTTTTCAGGACAAAGTTTGGAGAGCATCACGAGAACTCCGTCTTTGAGCATGAGCTGCCCGTCATGATAGCGCTGGCCAACAGAGGCAGCCTCGTGGAAGGGTCACCTTTCCTTCAGGTGAGGCTTTCAGCCTGGAGGTGGGGCACCTTCTGGGCCCAATGTCGTAGAGCCGCTCAGAGATAGCTCGATAGATTAAGGGGCGACCTTAACCCTGACAGCCCACAACTTTCACAATTCCCTCGCCGATACCTGGTATTTCCCGATCTTCTCTTTCGCCTCAACTCTGCTCTCCCCCGGCACAGTGATGTCAAGCAAAAACACCTTCTCTTTGTCAAGGATGACAATATCCAGTCGCCTATGATCTATAACATGGTCTGTCTGGATATTGAAGTCCCAGAGGATCTTGATCCGGTTATTAATATCATTTTTATTTTTGTAGTTTGGATTCAAGGTACGTACGTGAAAAAACCCAAAAAAACTTACTGATCCAGCGGTCAATTTCATCAAACTCAGCGACCGATCACAAGACGATGAAAGATGGACGTAAACCATATGACTTTTTTTTTTTTTTTTTTTTTTTTATGCCTTTGAGAAAGGTCCTGCTAGGATCGAAACGTCAGGCCCACTAAATTTTAGATTTACATTTTGGTAATTTTAGTCAGTAAGCAGTTTGCAACATTTTTGTATATCACCTTAAAATGTTGATGTAAACAACAGCCCTCGAGAATGTAAGAGTCCCGAATGGTCCACAGCATCTCACCAGCAAAGATATAAAAAGTGATGGTAAAATATAGGCTTAAAAAGAGATGGTTTATTATGCAAGGAGAAATTTATGTACTTGGCCTTTGAAGGCTTGAAGACCAGAGCAGGAGATTGTACCAATGACATGGTCAGGGAGACTATTCCTATCACAATGTAGGATGGGTTATCCATCATAAGTTGAGTTACCATTGCATGGTACGACTTCCTGGAATCCACCCCGGGACTGTAGCCTGAACCTTGAGGCCGTTTCCAAAACCCAGCTCAGGCTCAGGCTCAGGCTCAGGCTCAGGCTCAGGCTCAGGCTCAGGCTCAGGCTCAGGCTCAGGCTCTGGCTCTGGCTCTGGCTCTGGCTCTGGCTCAGGCTCTGGCTAAGGGTCTGGCTCTGGCTCAGGCTCAGGCTCTGGCTCTGGCTCAGGCTGTTGGCCCCATTTCTCTCACCAGTGCATCTGATGGAGTTGTATTAATCCGAGGTTATAGTCTTTAAGCATCATCAACTTATTGTGGATAGCATGTGACACTGTCGGGAGGCTTGTTTCCACTAGACGCCAGCGAAAGCAGTCGCCGCTGCACAGGGGGAACAATTCGGAATGGCCCGTCAAGTCGCCAAATCTGCCATCGTCATGCCAGGTCCCCCCCTCCCCTCCCTTCGTGAATCACATCCTTGTCGAATTGGTAGCAGACATTCCTACAGGCCGGCGTTTGTTCTCTCCCAGAGATCTGGAAGCGATTGTCACAGCTCCACCCCCCCCCCCCCAACCCACCCTCGCCTCTCTTTTGTCTGCCTCCTCCTCCTCTGGGTATTTCTTTGTCTTTTTTTTTTTTCATTGCAGTAGGTATAAAGCCCACAATTGGTTATCCCTTTTTTTTTCTGCGCATCTTTCCGCAGGCCTTCACCTCGGCGGCCTACGAGTTCTACAACCAGATGGTGTTCGTGACGTTGGACGCGGACGAGTTCCCAAAGTGGGCCGCCCAGTTTGTGCCCCGGGGCTACCGGCAGCAGATCCTTGGTAAGAAGAGCACCAGAGACCTGACAGCCTGCCCAGTGCCCCAAACCCTCCTGCGGCTGGAGAAATTCTTGTCCGACTCAGGACAGTGGGTCTCAGCCCAGCCACTGCCTCAACCCCTGTAACTGTCCAGCCAATATTTTTCGGGGTGCCACGGGCAATCCAGGGATTAAACTTACCCTGATATTTCCGTCAAATCCGGATATCGGCGCGTCAAAATTTTTTTTTTTTTAAATCAGGGTTTTTGTCATGTTAAGAGATGACTCAGACTCGGATTAGGAGAGCGAGGACTCCGTTCGCACGACTCGTGACGTGATGGGGAAAAGGACATGCTTGGAAAAGGGTCTTTGGTTCGCTGGAGGACGCTACGATATACTGCAGTTTCCTGCTAGCAGCTTTTACAGACTAGTAATGGGGTGTGGATTGATCAAAATGAGTTTACCTCAACGGCTTTCTCCTAGTACAAGTTTATCGGATTCAAGAGAACTGTCAGAAATTGTGAAATGCCTTTCCAATTTTACACAGTGTCAAATATCAAGGTTGCTTATCGACTCGGACTCAATACCCGACCTGTGTGACTTTGCCTGCGCACGTGGGCTCGACCTGATGACTTGGCACTCGGTCTCAGACGACGTGACTCGGACTCAGACTCGACGGTTTTTTGTGACTCGATGACGAGACTGGTTCTCGGGTCGAAGATTGCTCAGACTTGGGGACCAGCACATGGCATGGCATTAATACTCGGCATTAAGATTGACATATAATATTTTTAACCTGATGATAGAACAATTGAACTATTGGTGGCGCCTTGTGCAGTGCTGGGTTCATTGGTGACCTTTTTGTTGAAGGATGGAGGAGTGGTGAGCAAGAGGGCTGCAATGTGTGGGGGGTGAGGTCTATTTTGGGGGACTATTATTCATATAAACAGAACACGACCTTCTTTTATGCTGGGTAATTGTGTGGTGCTTTGTCTGTGTGCAACTAGCCATGCATCCTGCCTCCCCCATATGAAGTCACTGACCTAGTCAGCTCCACTATCCAAATGCCACTGCTTTCTGTGCAAACTATTACACAGCAGATTTTCCAGCCTTTGGTTTGAGAGCAGGGCAGCACGTGTTCAGGCATATGTAGTAGCTGCCAGAAGTCATTTGTCTACTGGGCTGTTAACCTCATTTCGGCTTCAAGTGAAGATCTCCTTTGTAGTTGTACTGTACCAAGCATGTCTCTGTGTTCTCTGACACACTAGAGGATATATGTGTGTTCCTATGGACCAGAGCTGTTCTTGTTGGCTTTGGTTTGGTTCTCTTCCCTTCCCTTCTATTCAGTTCCATTTCATCCCATTTTGTTTGATTCCATACCGTTCTGTTCTGTTCCATTGCAACTTCAACTCCTTTCTGCTCTATTCCATAACATTCCATTCTGTTTTGTTGCATCCCATATCTGTTCCATTCTATTTCTGTTCCATTCTGTTCCATTCCATTCTGTTCTATTCCATTCCATTCTGTTCCATTCTGTTCTATTTCATTCCATTCTGTTCCATTCTGTTCTTTTCTGTTCTGTTTTGTTCTGTTCCTTTCCATTCCATTCCATTCTTTTCCACTTTCACTCTGTCATTTTTTTCTCTTCTCCTCATTATTTCAACTACTCAATGCACAACAGCTTCGCAAAGACAGGGACTCAATAGCATTGACCACGTGTTGCATCCACAATCAGGAAAGTTGTGCCATCCGGAGTTGCCCACATAGCCACAAGAAGTGGAATTGTTAACAATGTTAGGCTTGATGGCCGTTATTTTATTTAGAGAGCAAATACGTCGACCCAGAGGTCTCGACTGTTAATCTTGATCCAGATGTTGGAGCGCCTGATGTTTTCTTTTTCTCTTTAAGGCTGTTGAGAGTGGACCTTCTACATACAGTAGAATCCAAATCTCAGGCCCTCAAGCATTTTCAGATGCGTATTTTTCTTGTCATCGCAACCAGCAAGCAGCCTACAGCAATGTTCCATCACTCGAAACGAGTGTAAACAAGAGACTATTAAGCCATTTCAAAAATGACTGCTGTCATTTTTAGTGACTTGTTAAAAACATCCAAAGCTCAGCACCAACCCCTTAGGCCTGATGTTTTTTTTTAAACATCCGGGCAGAATCCTCCGAAAGAAACCGTGAGAGGATGTTGGAGGCACATGCATGTTTGCAACCAACGTGTGAACAGGCCAATTGTGGGTAGACGGTGTAACGGTTTGGGGACGTTGAAACCTGGCTCATGGAAGAGGCTTTCTGAGTGGTTCCAGAATCTGCATTTGCTCAACAGGAATGTCACCGGCCTTGTCCTCGTTAGATTTAGAATGGATAACATCCTGTGGGGGTCAGACCTGCGTGGCATGCATCCCTCGATAAGGGCAGCTTTCAAGGGAGGCCGCCTGAAAGTCTGAATTTCCTTTCGTTCACCTCTCTACTGGAGACACCAAACCATAATGCCGAGACGTTTGACCAATCTCTTAATCATATACAGATACTCATTACTAGAGGGGGCTCTATCAAAGACTGATTATTGTGTTTGGTGTTTTATAAAAAAACAAACATTTGAACTGGTGCTGATGGATACGGTAGTTTTCGTGGACGTGGTGTAGCAGTTGCTGCCGAATTGTTCGTGATCAAGTGGCTGTAAGTTTTAGTCAGCCGGTGCACCGCTTGCCTATCATATAGTACATGCATGCAGTGCACCAGTTGCTGTTGTTATTGTTTGGGCCCAAGTGGTTGTAAATTATAGTCAGCTGGTGCACCGCATGCTCATTATAGTATTAGCATGCAGTGCACCAGTTGCTGTGTTATCTTTTGTGTCCAAGTGGTTTTTAAGTTGCTGTTGTTATTGTGTGTACTCATGTGGTTTTAAGTTATAGTGAACTGGTTCACAGCATGCCTGTTATAGTATAGGCATGCGGTGCACCAGTTGCTGATGTGTGCTCAAGTGGTTATAAGTTATTGTGAACTGGTTCACAGCATGCCTGTTATAGTATAGGCATGCGGTGTACCAGTTGCTGTTGTTGTCTATGCTCAAGTTGTCAACTGGTGCACTGCATGTCTGTTGTTGTTGTGGCTGTGTTTCAGGGTTTTTGTTTCCAGCTACATGTGCAGTTACTTCTAAGTCACGGTTGAAAAAGGGTTCAGTGGCAGACTTGAAATAGCAGATTGGGATTTTCAATTTTGAAAAAATGGCAAAGAAAACTTTGACTAGACTTGGACTTGAACTCGAGACCTCTGGTTTTGTGCACCAGTGCTCTAACAATTAATTGTTGAGCCATCCAGTCCTTAGATGGTGGCCTTCCCAAGTAGTCAACTAGTCTTTGCCGGGGTGGGGGCGCCAGTCAGAAGCAATTCAACCATTAACTGCCGTACACCTCAAGGGATCACCCCCCCCCCCCTCCCCCTTTTCATTCAGATGCCAAAAAAATATGTAACAAAAACCTGGAGACAGCAGCTCAAGGATCACACAAAGTGGATGCAGCTTTGTAAAAAAAAAAAAAATCTTCACTCGTTGACCCAAGCCGGTTTGTGGTTTGAGATGGTTTCTGTCACAAGTATGCTGTCAAACGTCCACACCCAACTGAGCTGATGAACGTTGATGTTATCAGGTCAAACTGCGGACTAAAGAACCCGACTTGAGTTGAATCCAGAGTGTGCCCTGTGACAGGCTGATGGGTCCACTCCCCGCCTCACAACTGTCTATTTAACTCAGACC